>JAVRKA010000966.1:0-35864 GCA_034508555.1 Venustoraphidia nigricollis | reverse complement strand
GAAATGCCTATCGGCTTATATATCTGAAATGCCTATCGGCACCTATTTTTAAAATGCCAATCGGCAACTATATCTGAAATGCCTATCGGCACCTATATCTGAAATGTCTATCGGCACTTATTTTTTAAATGCCTATCGGAAACTACATCTGAAATGCCTATCAGCACCTATATTTGAAATGCCTATCGGCAACCATATCTGGAATGCCTATCGGCGCCTATATTTGAAATGCCTATCGGCTTCTATATCTGAAATACCTATCGGCGCCTATTTTTAAAATGCCAATCGCAACTATATCTGAAGTGCCTATCGGCACCTATATCTGAAATGCCTATCGGCACCTATTTTTGAAATGCCTATCGAAAACTACATCTGAAATGCCTATCAGCACCTATATGTGAAATGCTTATCGGCAACCACATCAGAAATGCCTATCGGCACCTATATCTGAAATGCCATTAGGCATTTATATCTGAAATGCCAGTCGACACCTATATTTGAAATGCCTATCGGCACATATATTTTAAATGCCTATCGGCAACTATATCTGATATGCCTATCGGCACCTATATCTGAAATGCCTATCGGCACTATTTTTGAAATGCCTATCGGAAACTACATCTAAAATGCCTATCGGCACCTATTTTTAAAATGCCAATCGGTAAGTATATCTGAAATGCCTATCGGCACCTATATCTGAAATGCCTATCGGCACCTATTTTTTAAATGCCTATCTATAACTACATCTGAAATGCCTATCAGCACCTATATTTGAAATGCCTATCGGCAACCAGATCAGAAATGCCTATCGGCACCTATATCTGAAATGCCTTTCGGCATTTATATCTGAAATGCCGGTCGACATCTATATTTGAAATGCCTATCGGCACATATATTTTAAATGCCTATCGGCAACTATATCTGATATGCCTATCGGCACCTATATCTGAAATGCCTATCGGCACCTATTTTTGAAATGCCTATCGGAAACTACATCTAAAATGCCTATCGGCACCTATTTTTAAAATGCCAATCGGTAAGTATATCTGAAATGCCTATCGGCACCTATATCTGAAATGCCTATCGGAACCTATTTTTGAAATGCCTATCGGAAACTACATCTGAAATGACTATCAGCACCTATATTTGAAATGCCTATCGGCAACCATATCTGAAATGCTTATCCACACCTATATTTGAAATACCTATCGGCTTCTATATCTGAAATGCCTATCGGCACCTATTTTTAAAATGCCAATCGGCAACTATATCTGAAATGCCTATCGGCACCTATATCTGAAATGCCTATCGGTACCTATTTTTGAAATGCCTATCGGAAACTACATCTGAAATGATTATCAGCGCTTATATTTGATATGCCTATCGGCAACCATATCTGAAATGCCTATCGGCAACTATATTTGAAATGCCTATCGGCACCTATTTTTAAAATACCAATCGACAACTATATCTGAAATGCCTATCGGCACCTATATCTGAAATGCCTATCGGCATATATTTTTGAAATGCCTTTCGGAAACTACATCTGAAATGCCTATCTGCTCCTATATCTGAAATGCCTATCGGCAACCATATCCGAAATGCCTATCGACACCTATATTTGAAGTACTTATCGGCTGCTATATCTGAAATGCCTATCGGCACCTGTTTTTAAAATGCCAATGGGCAACTATATCTGAAATGCCTATCGGCACCTATATCCGAAATGCCTATCGGCATCAATTTTTGAAATGCCTATCGGAAACTACATCTAAAATGCCTATCAGCACCTATATTTGAAATGCCTATCGGCAACCATATCTGGAATGCCTATCGGCACCTATATTTGAAATGCCTATCGGCTTCTATATCTGAAATGCCTATCGGCACCTATTTTTAAAATGCCAATCGGCCACTATATCTGAAATGCCTATCGGCACCTATATCTGAAATGCCTATCGGCACCTATTTTTGAAATGCCTATCGGAAACTACATCTGAAATGCCTATCAGCACCTATATTTGAAATGCTTATCGGCAACCATATCTGAAATGCCTATCGACACCTATATTTGAAATCCCTATCGGCTTCTATATCTGAAATGCCTATCGGCACCTATTTTTAAAATGCCAATCGGCAACTATATCTGAAATGCCTATCGGCACCTATATCTGAAATGCCTATCGGCACCATATTTTTGAAATGCCTATCGGAAACTACATCTGAAATGCCTATCAGCACCTATATTTGAAATGCCTATCGGCAACCATATCTGGAATGCCTATCGGCGCCTATATTTGAAATGCCTATCGGCTTCTATAACTGAAATGCCTATCGGCACATATTTTTGAAATGCCTATCGAAAACTACATCTAAAATGCCTATCAGCACCTATATTTGAAATGCCTATCGGCAACCACATCTGAAATGCCTATCGGCACCTATATCTGAAATGCCTTTCGGCATTTATATCTGAAATGCCGATCGACACCTATATTTGAAATGCCTATCGGCACTTTTATTTTAAATGCCTATCGGCAACTATATCTGATAAGCCTATCGGCACCTATATCTGAAATGCCTATCGGCACCTATTTTTGAAATGCCAATCTTTAAGTATATCTGAAATGCCTATCGGCACCTGTATCTAAAATGCCTATCGGAACCTATTTTTGAAATGCCTATCGGAAACTACATCTGAAATGACTATCAGCACCTATATTTGAAATGCCTATCGGCAACCATATCTGAAATGTCTATCCACACCTATATTTGAAATACCTATCGGCTTCTATATCTAAAATGCCTATCGGCACCTATTTTTAAAATGCCAATCGGCAACTACATCTAAAATGCCTATCGGCTTATATATCTGAAATGCCTATCGGCACCTATTTTTAAAATGCCAATCGGCAACTATATCTGAATTGCCAATCGGCACCTATATCTGAAATGCCTATCGACACCTATTTTTAAAATGCCAATTGGCCATTATATCTGAGATGCCTATCGGCACCTATATCTGAAATGCCTATCGACACCTATTTTTAAAATGCCAATTGGCAACTATATCTGAAATGCCTATCGGCACCTATATCTGAAATGCCTATCGGTACCTATTTTTGAAATGCCTATCGGAAACTACATCTGAAATTCCTATCAGCACCTATATTTGAAATGCCTATCGGCAACCATATCTGGAATGCCTATCGGCACCTATATTTGAGATGCCTGTCGGCTTCTATATCTGAAATGCCTATCGGCACCTATTTTTAAAATGCCAATCGGCAACCATATCTGAAATGCCTATCGGCACCCATATCTGAAATGCCTATCGGCACCTATTTTTGAAATGCCTATCGGAAACTACATCTGAAATGCCTATCAGCACCTTTATTTGAAATGCCTATCGGCAACCATATCTGGAATGCCTACCGGCGCCTATATTTGAAATGCCTATCGGCTTCTATATCTGAAATACCTATCGGCGCCTATTTTTAAAATGCCAATCGGCAACTATATCTGAAGTGCCTATCGGCACCTATATCTGAAATGCCTATCGGCACCTATTTTTGAAATGCCTATCGAAAACTACATCTGAAATGCCTATCAGCACCTATATTTGAAATGCTTATCGGCAACCACATCAGAAATGCATGTCGGCAATTATATCTGAAATGCCGGTCGACACCTATATTTGAAATGCCTATCGACACATATATTTTAAATGCCTATCGGCAACTATATCTGATATGCCTATCGGCACCTATATCTGAAATGCCTATCGGCACCTATTTTTGAAATGCCTATCGGAAACTAAATCTAAAATGCCTATCGGCACCTATTTTTAAAATGCCAATCGGTAAGTATATCTGAAATGCCTATCGGCACCTATATCTGAAATGCCTATCGGAACCTATTTTTGAAATGCCTATCGGAAACTACATCTGAAATGACTATCAGCACCTATATTTGAAATGCCTATCGGCAACCATATCTGAAATGCCTATCCACACCTATATTTGAAATACCTATCGGCTTCTATATCTGAAATGCCTATCGGCACCTATTTTTAAAATGCCAATCGGCAACTATATCTGAAATGCCTATCGGCACCTATATCTGAAATTCCTATCGGTATCTATTTTTGAAATGCCTATCGGAAACTCCATCTGAAATGATTATCAGCGCTTATATTTGATATGCCTATCGGCAACCATATCTGGAATGCCTATCGGCAACTATATTTGAAATGCCTATCGGCTTCTATATCTGAAATGCCTATCGGCACCTATTTTTAAAATACCAATCGACAACTATATCTGAAATGCCTATCGGCACCTATATCTGAAATGCCTTTTGGCATATATTTTTGAAATGCCTTTCGGAAACTACATCTGAAATGCCTATCTGCTCCTATATTTGAAATGCCTATCGGCAACCATATCTGAAATGCCTATCGACACCTATATTTGAAATACCTATCGTCTTCTATATCTGAAATGCCTTTAGGCACCTGTTTTTAAAATGCCAATCGGCAACTATATCTGAAATGCCTATCGACACCTATATCCGAAATGCCTATCGGTATCAATTTTTGAAATGCCTATCGGAAACTACATCTAAAATGCCTATCAGCACCTATATTTGAAATGCCTATCGGCAACCATATCTGGAATGCCTATCGGCACCTATATTTGAAATGCCTATCGGCTTCTATATCTGAAATGCCTATCGGCACCTATTTTTAAAATGCCAATCGGCAAATATATCTGAAATGCCTATCGGCACCTATATCTGAAATGCCTATCGGCACCTATTTTTGAAATGCCTATCGGAAACTACATCTGAAATGCCTATCAGCACCTATATTTGAAATGCTTATCGGCAACCATATCTGAAATGCCTATCGACACCTATATTTGAAATCCCTATCGGCTTCTATATCTGAAATGCCTATCGGCACCTATTTTAAAAATGCCAATCGGCAACTATATCTGAAATGCCTATCGGCACCTATATCTGAAATGCCTATCGGCACCTATTTTTGAAATGCCTATCGGAAATTACATCTGAAATGCCAATCAGCACCTATATTTTAAATGCCTTTTGGCAACCATATCTGGAATGCCTATCGGCGCCTATATTTGAAATGCCTATCGGCTTCTATATCTGAAATGCCTATCGGCACCTATTTTTAAAATGTCAATCGGCATTTATATCTGAAGTGCCTATCGGCACCTATATCTGAAATGCCTATCGGCACCTATTTTTGAAATGCCTATCGAAAACTACATCTGAAATGCCTATCAGCACCTATATTTGAAATGCCTATCGGCAACCACATCAGAAATGCCTATCGGCACCTATATCTGAAATGCCTTTAGGCATTTATATCTGAAATGCCGATCGACACATAAATTTGAAATGCCTATCGGCACTTTTATTTTAAATGCCTATCGGCAACTATATCTGATAAGCCTATCGGCACTTATATCTGAAATGCCTATCGGCACTTATTTTTGTAATGCCAATCTTTAAGTATATATGAAATGCCTATCGGCACCTATGTCTAAAATGCCTATCGGAACCTATTTTTGAAATGCCTATCGGAAACTACATCTGAAATGACTATCAGCACCTATATTTGAAATGCCTATCGGCAACCATATCTGAAATGCCTATCCACACCTATATTTGAAATACCTATCGGCTTCTATATCTTAAATGCCTATCGGCACCTATTTTTAAATTGCCAATCGGTAAGTATATCTGAAATGCCTATCGGCACTTATATCTAAAAAGCCTATCGGAACCTATTTTTGAAATGCCTATCGCAAACTACATCTGAAATGACTATCAGCACCTATATTTGAAATGCCTATCGGCAACCATATCTGAAATGCCTATCCACACCTATATTTGAAATACCTATCGGCTTCTATATCTAAAATGCCTATCGGCACCTATTTTTAAAATGCCAATCGGCAACTACATCTGAAATGCCTATCAACTTATATATCTGAAATGCCTATCGGCACCTATTTTTAAAATGCCAATCGGCAACTATATCTGAAATGCCTATCGGCACCTATATCTGAAATGCCTATCGGCACCTATTTTTGAAATGCCTATCGGAAACTACATCTGAAATGCCTATCAGCACCTATATTTGAAATGCTTATCGGCAACCATATCTGAAATGCCTATCGACACCTATATTTAAAATCCCTTTTGGCTTCTATATCTGAAATGCCTATCGGCACCTATTTTTAAAATGCCAATCGGCAACTATATCTGAAATGCCTATCGGCACCTATATCTGAAATGCCTATCGGCACCAATTTTTGAAATGCCTATCGGAAACTACATCTGAAATGCCTATCAGCACCTATATTTGAAATGCCTATCGGCAACCATATCTGGAATGCTCATCGGCACCTATATTTGAAATGCCTATCGGCTTATATATCTTAAATGCCTATCGGCACCTATTTTTAAAATGCCAATCGGCAAATATATCTGAAATGCCTATCGGCACCTATATCTGAAATGCCTATCGGCACCTATTTTTGAAATGCCTATCGGAAACTACATCTGAAAGGCCTATCAGCACCTATATTTGAAATGCCTATCGGCAATCATATCTGAAATGCCTATCGACACCTATATTTGAAATAACTATCGGCTTCTATATCTGAAATGCCTATCGGCACCTATTTTTAAAATGCCAATCGGCAACTATATCTGAAATGCCTATCGGCACCTATATCTGAAATGCCTATCGGCACCAATTTTTGAAATGCCTATCGGAAACTACATCTGAAATGCCTATCATCACCTATATTTGAAATGCCTATCGGCAACCATATCTGTATTGCCTATCGGCACCTATATTTGAAATGCCTATCGGCTTCTATATCTGAAATGCCTATCGGCACCTATTTTTAAAATGCCAACCGGCATTTATATCTGAAGTGCCTATCGGCACCTATATCTGAAATGCCTATCGGCACCTATATTTTAAATGCCTTCCGGCAACTATATCTGATATGCCTATCGGCACCTATATCTGAAATGCCTATCGGCACCTATTTTTAAAATGCCAACCGGCATTTATATCTGAAGTGCCTATCGGCACCTATATCTGAAATGCCTATCGGCACCTATATTTTAAATGCCTTCCGGCAACTATATCTGATATGCCTATCGGCACCTATATCTGAAATGCCTATCGGCACCTATTTTTAAAATGCCTATCGGAAACTACATCTAAAATGCCTATCGGCACCTATTTTTAAAATGCCAATCGGAAAGTATATCTGAAATGCCTATCGGCACCTATAATTGAAATGCCTATCGGAACCTATTTTTGAAATGCCTATCGGAAACAACGTCTGAAATGACTATGAGCACCTATATTTGAAATGCCTATCGGCAACCATATCTGAAATGCCTATCCACACCTGTATTTGAAATACCTATCGGCTTCTATATCTAAAATGCCTATCGGCAACTATTTTTAAAATTCCAATCGGCAACTATATCTGAAATGCCTATCGGCACCTATATCTGAAATGCCTATCGGCACCAACTTTTGAAATGCCTATCGGAAACTACATCTGAAATGATTATCAGCACTTATATTTGAAATGCCTATCGGCAACCATATCTGGAATGCCTATCGGCACCTATATTTGAAATGCCTATCGGCTTCTATATCTGAAATGCCTATCGGCACCTATTTTTAAAATACCAATCGGCAACTATTTCTGAAATGCCTATCGGCACCTATATCTGAAATGCCTATCGGCATATATTTTTGAAATGCCTTTCGGAAACTACATCTGAAATGCCTATCTGCTCCTATATTTGAAATGCCTATCGGCAACCATATCTGAAATGCCTATCGACACCTATATTTGAAATACCTATCGGCTTCTATATCTGAAATGCCTATCGGCACCTGTTTTTAAAATGCCAATCGGCAACTATATCTGAAATGCCTATCGGCACCTATATCCGAAATGCCTATCGGCATCAATTTTTGAAATGCCTATCGGAAACTACATCTAAAATGCCTATCAGCACCTATATTTAAAATGCCTATCGGCAACTATATCTGCAATGCCTATCGGCACCTATATTTGAAATGCCTATCGGCTTCTATATCTGAAATGCCTATCGGCACCTATTTTTTAAATGCCAATTGGCAACTATATCTGAAATGACTATCGGCACCTATATCTGAAATGCCTATCGGCACCTATTTTTGAAATGCCTATCGAAAACTACATCTGAAATGCCTATCAGCACCTATATATGAAATGCCTATCGGAAACTACATCTGAAATGCCTATCAGCACCTATATTTGAAATGCCATCGGCAACCATATCTGGAATGCCTATCGGCACCTATATTTGAAATGCCTATCGGCTTCTATATCTGAAATGCCTATCGGCACCTATTTTTAAAAGGCCAATCGGCAACTATATCTGAAATGCCTATAGGCACCTATATCTGAAATACCTATCGGCACCTATTTTTGAAATGCCTATCGGAAATTTACATCTGAAATGCCTATCAGCACCTATATTTGAAATGCCTTTCGGCAATCATATCTGAAGTGCCTATCGACACCTATATTTGAAATACCTATCGGCTTCTATTACTGAAATGCCTATCGGCACCTATATCTGAAATGCCTATCGGCACCAATTTTTGAAATGCCTATCGGAAACTACATCTGAAATGCCTATCAGCACCTATATTTAAAATGCCTATCGGCAACCATATCTGAAATGCCTATCGGCACCTATATTTGAAATGCCTCTCGGCTTCTATATCTGAAATGCCTATCGGCACCTATTTTTAAAATGCCAATCGGCAACTATATCTGAAATGCCTATCGGCACCTATTTTTGAAATGCCTATCGGAAAATACATCTGAAATGCCTATCAGCACCTATATTTGAAATGCTTATCGGCAACCATATCTGAAATGCCTATCGAGACCTATATTTAAAATACCTATCGGCTTCTATATCTGAAATGCCTATCGGTACCTATTTTTAAAATGCCAAACGGTAACTATATCTGAAATGCCTATCGGCACCTATATCTGAAATGCCTATCGGCACCATTTTTTGAAATGCCTATCGGAAACTACATCCGGAATGCCTATCAGCACCTATATTTGAAATGTCTATCGGCAACCATATCTAGAATGCCTATCGGCACCTATATTTGAAATGCCTATCGGCTTCTATATCTGAAATGCCTATCGACACCAATTTTTGAAATGCCTATCGGAAACTACATCTGAAATGCCTATCAGCACCTATATTTGAAATGCTTATCGGCAACCATATCTGAAATGCCTATCGACACCTATATTTAAAATCCCTATCGGCTTCTATATCTGAAATGCCTATCGGCACCTATTTTTAAAATGCCAATCGGCAACTATATCTGAAATGCCTATCGGCACCTATATCTGAAATGCCTATCGGCACCAATTTTTGAAATGCCTATCGGAAACTACATCTGAAATGCCTATCAGCACCTATATTTGAAATGCCTATCGGCATCCATATCTGGAATGCTCATCGGCACCTATATTTGAAATGCCTATCGGCTTATATATCTGAAATGCCTATCGGCACCTATTTTTAAAATGCCAATCGGCAACTATATCTGAAATGCCTATCGGCACCTATATATGAAATACCTATCGGCACCTATTTTTGAAATGCCTATCGGAAACTACATCTGAAATGCCTATCAGCACCTATATTTGAAATGCCTATCGGCAATCATATCTGAAATGCCTATCGACACCTATATTTGAAATACCTATCGGCTTCTATATCTGAAATGCCTATCGGCACATATTTTTAAAATGCCAATCGGAAACTATATCTGAAATGCCTATCGGCACCTATATCTGAGATGCCTATCGGCACCAATTTTTGAAATGCCTATCGGAAACTACATCTGAAATGCCTATCAGCACCTATATTTGAAATGCCTATCGGCAATCATATCTGAAATGCCTATCGACACCTATATTTGAAATACCTATCGGCTTCTATATCTGAAATGCCTATCGGCACCTATTTTTAAAATGCCAATCGGCAACTATATCTGAAATGCCTATCGGCACCTATATCTGAACTGCCTTTCGGCATTTATATCTGAAATGCCGGTCGAACTCTATATTTGAAATGCCTATCGGCACATATATTTTAAATGCCTATCGGCAACTATATCTGATATGCCTATCGGCACCTATATCTGAAATGCCTATCGGCACCTATTTTTTAAATGCCTATCTAAAACTACATCTGAAATGCCTATCAGCACCTATATTTGAAATGCCTATCGGCAACCAGATCAGAAATGCCTATCGGCACCTATATCTGAAATGCCTTTCGGCATTTATATCTGAAATGCCGGTCGACATCTATATTTGAAATGCCTATCGGCACATATATTTTAAATGCCTATCGGCAACTATATCTGATATGCCTATCGGCACCTATATCTGAAATGCCTATCGGCACCTATTTTTGAAATGCCTATCGGAAACTACATCTAAAATGCCTATCGGCACCTATTTTTAAAATGCCAATCGGTAAGTATATCTGAAATGCCTATCGGCACCTATATCTGAAATGCCTATCGGAACCTATTTTTGAAATGCCTATCGGAAACTACATCTGAAATGACTATCAGCACCTATATTTGAAATGCCTATCGGCAACCATATCTGAAATGCTTATCCACACCTATATTTGAAATACCTATCGGCTTCTATATCTGAAATGCCTATCGGCACCTATTTTTAAAATGCCAATCGGCAACTATATCTGAAATGCCTATCGGCACCTATATCTGAAATGCCTATCGGTACCTATTTTTGAAATGCCTATCGGAAACTACATCTGAAATGATTATCAGCGCTTATATTTGATATGCCTATCGGCAACCATATCTGAAATGCCTATCGGCAACTATATTTGAAATGCCTATCGGCTTCTATATCTGAAATGCCTATCGGCACCTATTTTTAAAATACCAATCGACAACTATATCTGAAATGCCTATCGGCACCTATATCTGAAATGCCTATCGGCATATATTTTTGAAATGCCTTTCGGAAACTACATCTGAAATGCCTATCTGCTCCTATATCTGAAATGCCTATCGGCAACCATATCTGAAATGCCTATCGACACCTATATTTGAAGTACCTATCGGCTGCTATATCTGAAATGCCTATCGGCACCTGTTTTTAAAATGCCAATGGGCAACTATATCTGAAATGCCTATCGGCACCTATATCCGAAATGCCTATCGGCATCAATTTTTGAAATGCCTATCGGAAACTACATCTAAAATGCCTATCAGCACCTATATTTGAAATGCCTATCGGCAACCATATCTGAAATGCCTATCGACACCTATATTTGAAATCCCTATCGGCTTCTATATCTGAAATGCCTATCGGCACCTATTTTTAAAATGCCAATCGGCAACTATATCTGAAATGCCTATCGGCACCTATATCTGAAATGCCTATCGGCACCTATTTTTGAAATGCCTATCGGAAACTACATCTGAAATGCCTATCAGCACCTATATTTGAAATGCCTATCGGCAACCATATCTGGAATGCCTATCGGCGCCTATATTTGAAATGCCTATCGGCTTCTATATCTGAAATGCCTATCGGCACATATTTTTGAAATGCCTATCGAAAACTACATCTAAAATGCCTATCAGCACCTATATTTGAAATGCCTATCGGCAACCACATCTGAAATGCCTATCGGCACCTATATCTGAAATGCCTTTCGGCATTTATATCTGAAATGCCGATCGACACCTATATTTGAAATGCCTATCGGCACTTTTATTTTAAATGCCTATCGGCAACTATATCTGATAAGCCTATCGGCACCTATATCTGAAATGCCTATCGGCACCTATTTTTGAAATGCCAATCTTTAAGTATATATGAAATGCCTATCGGCACCTATATCTAAAATGCCTATCGGAACCTATTTTTGAAATGCCTATCGGAAACTACATCTGAAATGACTATCAGCACCTATATTTGAAATGCCTATCGGCAACCATATCTGAAATGCCTATCCACACCTATATTTGAAATACCTATCGGCTTCTATATCTAAAATGCCTATCGGCACCTATTTTTAAAATGCCAATCGGCAACTACATCTAAAATGCCTATCGGCTTATATATCTGAAATGCCTATCGGCACCTATTTTTAAAATGCCAATCGGCAACTATATCTGAAATGCCAATCGGCACCTATATCTGAAATGCCTATCGACACCTATTTTTAAAATGCCAATTGGCCATTATATCTGAGATGCCTATCGGCACCTATATCTGAAATGCCTATCGACACCTATTTTTAAAATGCCAATTGGCAACTATATCTGAAATGCCTATCGGCACCTATATCTGAAATGCCTATCGGTACCTATTTTTGAAATGCCTATCGGAAACTACATCTGAAATTCCTATCAGCACCTATATTTGAAATGCATATCGGCAACCATATCTGGAATGCCTATCGGCACCTATATTTGAGATGCCTGTCGGCTTCTATATCTGAAATGCCTATCGGCACCTATTTTTAGAATGCCAATCGGCAACCATATCTGAAATGCCTATCGGCACCCATATCTGAAATGCCTATCGGCACCTATTTTTGAAATGCCTATCGGAAACTACATCTGAAATGCCTATCAGCACCTTTATTTGAAATGCCTATCGGCAACCATATCTGGAATGCCTACCGGCGCCTATATTTGAAATGCCTATCGGCTTCTATATCTGAAATACCTATCGGCGCCTATTTTTAAAATGCCAATCGGCAACTATATCTGAAGTGCCTATCGGCACCTATATCTGAAATGCCTATCGGCACCTATTTTTGAAATGCCTATCGAAAACTACATCTGAAATGCCTATCAGCACCTATATTTGAAATGCTTATCGGCAACCACATCAGAAATGCATGTCTGCAACTATATCTGAAATGCCGGTCGACACCTATATTTGAAATGCCTATCGGCACATATATTTTAAATGCCTATCGGCAACTATATCTGATATGCCTATCGGCACCTATATCTGAAATGCCTATCGGCACCTATTTTTAAAATACCAATCGGCACCTATATCTGAAATGCCTATCGACACCTATTTTTAAAATGCCAATTGGCAACTATATCTGAAATGCCTATCGGCACCTATATCTAAAATGCCTATCGGTACCTATTTTTGAAATGCCTATCGGAAACTACATCTGAAATGATTATCAGCACTTATATTTGAAATGCCTATCGGCAACCATATCTGAAATGCCTATCCACACCTATATTTGAAATACCTATCGGCTTCTATATCTAAAATGCCTATCGGCACCTATTTTTAAAATGCCAATCGGTAAGTATATCTGAAATGCCTATCGGCACCTATATCTAAGATGCCTATCGGAACCTATTTTTGAAATGCCTATCGGAAACTACATCTGAAATGACTATCAACACCTATATTTGAAATGCCTATCGGCTTCTATATCCAAATTGCCTATCGGCACCTATTTTTAAAATACCAATCGGCATTTATATCTGAAATGCCTATCGGCACCTATATCTGAAATGCCTATCGGCACCTATTTTTGAAATGCCTATCGGAAACTACATCTGAAATGACTATCAGCACCTATATTTGAAATGCCTATCGGCAACCATATCTGAAATGCCTATCGACACCTATATTTGAAATCCCTATCGGCTGCTATATCTGAAATGCCTATCGGCACCTATTTTTAAAATGCCAAACGGCAACTATATCTGAAATGCCAATCGGCACCTATATCTGAAATGCCTATCGACACCTATTTTTAAAATGCCAATTGGCAACTATATCTGAAATGCCTATCGGCACCTATATCTAAAATGCCTATCGGTACCTATTTTTGAAATGCCTATCGGAAACTACATCTGAAATGATTATCAGCACTTATATTTGAAATGCCTATCGGCAACCATATCTGAAATGCCTATCCACACCTATATTTGAAATACCTATCGGCTTCTATATCTAAAATGCCTATCGGCACCTATTTTTAAAATGCCAATCGGTAAGTATATCTGAAATGCCTATCGGCACCTATATCTAAGATGCCTATCGGAACCTATTTTTGAAATGCCTATCGGAAACTACATCTGAAATGACTATCAACACCTATATTTGAAATGCCTATCGGCAACCATATCTGAAATGCCTATCCACACACATATATTTGAAATACCTATCGGCTTCTATATCTTAAATGCCTATCGGCACCTATTTTTAAAATGCCAATCGGCAACTAAATCTGAAATGCCTATCGGCTTATATATCTGAAATGCCTATCGGCACCTATTTTTAAAATGCCAATCGGCAACTATATCTGAAATGCTAATCGGCACCTATATCTGAAATGCCTATCGACACCTATTTTTAAAATGCCAATTGGCAACTATATCTGAAATGCCTATCGGCACCTATATCTGAAGTGCCTATCGACACCTATTTTTAAAATGCCAATTGGCAACTATATCTGAAATGCCTATCGGCACCTATATCAGAAATGCCTGTCGGTACCTATTTTTGAAATGCCTATCGGAAACTACATCTGAAATGATTATCAGCACTTATATTTGAAATGCCTATCGGCAACCACATCTGGAATGCCTATCGGCACCTATATTTGAAATGCCTATCGGCTTCTATATCTGAAATGCCTATCGGCACCTATTTTTAAAATACCAATCGGCACCTATATCTGAAATGCCTATCGACACCTATTTTTAAAATGCCAATTGGCAACTATATCTGAAATGCCTATCGGCACCTATATCTAAAATGCCTATCGGTACCTATTTTTGAAATGCCTATCGGAAACTACATCTGAAATGATTATCAGCACTTATATTTGAAATGCCTATCGGCAACCATATCTGAAATGCCTATCCACACCTATATTTGAAATACCTATCGGCTTCTATATCTAAAATGCCTATCGGCACCTATTTTTAAAATGCCAATCGGTAAGTATATCTGAAATGCCTATCGGCACCTATATCTAAGATGCCTATCGGAACCTATTTTTGAAATGCCTATCGGAAACTACATCTGAAATGACTATCAACACCTATATTTGAAATGCCTATCGGCAACCATATCTGAAATGCCTATCCACACCTATATTTGAAATACCTATCGGCTTCTATATCTTAAATGCCTATCGGCACCTATTTTTAAAATGCCAATCGGCAACTAAATCTGAAATGCCTATCGGCTTATATATCTGAAATGCCTATCGGCACCTCTTTTTAAAATGCCAATCGGCAACTATATCTGAAATGCTAATCGGCACCTATATCTGAAATGCCTATCGACACCTATTTTTAAAATGCCAATTGGCAACTATATCTGAAATGCCTATCGGCACCTATATCTGAAGTGCCTATCGACACCTATTTTTAAAATACCAATCGGCAACTATATCTGAAATGCCTATCGGCACCTATATCTGAAATGCCTATCGGCACCTATTTTTGAAATGCCTATCGGAAACTCCATCTGAAATGCCTATCAGCACCTATATTTGAAATGCCTATCGGCAACCATATCTGGAATGCCTATCGGCACCTATATTTGAAATGCCTATCGGCAACCATATCTGAAATGCCTATCGGCACCTATATTTGAAATGCCTATCGGCTTCTATATCTGAAATGCCTATCGACACCTATTTTTAAAATGCCAATCGGCAACTATATCTGAAATGCCTATCGGCACCTAGATCTAAAATGCCTATCGGCACCTATTTTTGAAATGCCTATCGGAAACTACATCTGAAATGCCTATCAGCACCTTTATTTAAAATGCTTATAGGCAACCATATCTGAAATAGCTATCGACACCTATATTTGAAACCTCTATCGGCTTCTATATCTGAAATGCCTATCGGCACCTATTTTAAAATGAAAATCGGCAACTATATCTGAAATGCCAATCGGCACCTATATCTGAAATGCCTATCGGCACCTATTTTTGAAATGCTTATCAGAAACTACATCTGAAATGCCTATCAGCACCTATATTTGACATGCCTATCGGCAACCATATCTGGAATGCCTATCGGCGCCCATATTTGAAATGCCTATCGGCTTCTATATCTAAAATGCCTGTCGGCACCTATTTTTAAAATGCCAATCGGCAACTATATCTGAAGTGCCTATCGGCACCTATATCTCAAATGCCTATCGGCACCTATTTTTGAAATGCCTATCGAAAACTACATCTGAAATGCCTATCAGCATTTATATTTGAAATGCCTATCGGCAACCACATCAGAAATGCCTATCGGCACCTATATCTGAAATGCCCTACGGCATTTATATCTGAAATGCCGATCGACACCTATATTTGAAATGCCTATCGGCACCTATATTTTAAATGCCTATCGGCAACTATATCTGATATGCCTATCGGCACCTATATCTCAAATGCCTATCGGCACCTATTTTTGAAATGCCTATCCAAAACTACATCTGAAATGCCTATCAGCATTTATATTTGAAATGCCTATCGGCAACCATATCTGAAATGCCTATCGACACCTATATTTGAAATCCCTATTGGCTTCTATATCTGAAATGCCTATCGGCAACTATTTTTAAAATGCCAATCGGCAACTATATCTGAAATGCCAATCGGTGCCTATATCTGAAATGCCTATAGACACCTATTTTTAAAATGCCAATTAGCAACTATATCTGAAATGCCTATCGGCACCTATATCTAAAATGCCTATCGGAACCTATTTTTGAAATGCCTATCGGAAACTACATCTGAAATGACTATCAGCACCTATATTTGAAATGCCTATCGGCAACCATATCTGAAATGCCTATCCACACCTATATTTGAAATACCTATCGGCTTCTATATCTAAAATGCCTATCGGCACCTATTTTTAAAATGCCAATCGGCAACTATATCTGAAATGCCTATCGGCACCTATATCCGAAATGCCTATCAGCACCTATATTTGAAATGCCTATCTGCAACCATATCTGGAATGCCTATCGGCACCTATATTTGAAATGCCTATCGGCTTCTATATCTGAAATGCCTATCGGCACCTATTTTTAAAATGCCAATCGGCAACTATATCTGAAATGTTTATCGGTACCTATATCTGAAATGCCTATCGGCACATATTTTTGAAATGCCTATCGGAAACTACATCTGAAATGCCTATCAGCACCTATATTTGAAATACCTATCGGCTTCTATATCTGAAATGCCTATCGGCACCTATTTTTAAAATGCCAATCGGTAACTATATCTGAAATGCCTATCGGCACTTATATCTGAAATGCCTATTGGCACCATTTTTTGAAATGTCTATCGGAAACTACATCCGGAATGCCTATCAGCACCTATATTTGAAATGCCTATCGGCAACCATATCTGGAATGCCTATCGGCACCTATATTTGAAATGCCTATCGGCTTCTATATCTGAAATGCCTATCGACACCTATTTTTAAAATGCCAATCGGCAACTATATCTGAAATGCCTATCGGCACCTATATCTGAAGTGCCTATCGGCACCTATTTTTGAAATGCCTATCGGAAACTACATCTGAAATGCCTATCAGCACCTATATTTGAAATGCTTATCGACAACCATATCTGAAATGCCTATCGACACCTATATTTGAAATCCCTATCGGCTTCTATATCTGAAATGCCTATCGGCACCTATTTGTAAAATGCCAATCGGCAACTATATCTGAAATGCCTATCGGCACCTATATCTGAAATGCCTATCGGCACCTATTTTTGAAATGCCTATCGGAAACTACATCTGAAATGCCTATCAGCACCTATATTTGAAATGCCTATCGGCAACCATATCTGGAATGCCTATCGGCGCCTATATTTGAAATGCCTATCGGCTTCTATATCTAAAATGCCTATCGGCACCTATTTTTAAAATGCCAATCGGCATTTATATCTGAATTGCCTATCGGCACCTATATCTGAAATGCCTATCGGCACCTATTTTTGAAATGCCTATCGAAAACTACATCTGAAATGCCTATCAGCACCTATATTTGAAATGCCTATCGGCAACCACATCAGAAATGCCTATCGGCACCTATATCTGAAATGCCTTTCGGCATTTATATCTGAAATGCCGATCGACACCTATATTTGAAATGCCTATCGGCACTTTTATTTAAAATGCCTATCGGCAACTATATCTGATAAGCCTATCGGCACCTATATCTGAAATGCCTATCGGCACCTATTTTTGAAATGCCAATCTTTAAGTATATCTGAAATGCCTATCGGCACCTATATCAAAATGCCTATCGGTACCTATTTTTGAAATGCCTATCGGAAACTACATCTGAAATGACTATCAGCACCTATATTTGAAATGCCTATCGGCAACCATATCTGAAATGCCTATCCACACCTATATTTGAAATACCTATCGGCTTCTATATCTAAAATGCCTATCGGCACCTATTTTTAAAATGCCAATCGGTAAGTATATCTGAAATGCCTATCGGCACCTATATCTAAAATGCCTATCGGAACCTATTTTTGAAATGCCTATCGGAAACTACATCTGAAATGACTATCAGCACCTATATTTGAAATGCCTATCGGCAACCATATCAGAAATGCCTATCCACACCTATATTTGAAATACCTATCGGCTTCTATATCTAAAATGCCTATCGGCACCTATTTTTAAAATGCCAATCGGCAACTACATCTGAAATGCCTATCGGCTTATATATCTGAAATGCCTATCGGCACCTATATCTGAAATGCCTATCGACACCTATTTTTAAAATGCCAATTGGCAACTATATCTGAAATGCCTATCGGCACCTATATCTGAAATGCCTATCGGTACCTATTTTTGAAATGCTTATCGGAAACTACATCTGAAATGATTATCAGCACTTATATTTGAAATGCCTATCGGCAACCATATCTGGAATGCCTATCGGCACCTATATTTGAAATGCCTATCAGCAACCATATCTGGAATGCCTATCGGCACCTATATTTGAAATGCCTATCGGCTTCTATATCTGAAATGCCTATCGACACCTATTTTTAAAATGCCAATCGGCAACTATATCTGAAATGCCTATCGGCACCTATATCTGAAATGCCTATCGGCACCTATTTTTGAAATGCCTATCGGAAACTACATCTGAAATGCCTATCAGCACCTTTATTTGAAATGCTTATCGGCAACCATATCTGAAATAGCTATCGACACCTATATTTGAAATCCCTATCGGCTTCTATATCTGAAATGCCTATCGGCACCTATTTTTAAAATGCCAATCGGCAACTATATCTGAAATGCCAATCGGCACCTATATCTGAAATGCCTATCGGCACCTATTTTTGAAATGCCTATCGGAAACTACACCTGAAATGCCTATCAGCACCTATATTTGAAATGCCTATCGGCAACCATATCTGGAATGCCTATCGGCGCCTATATTTGAAATGCCTATCGGCTTCTATATCTAAAATGCCTATCGGCACCTATTTTTAAAATGCCAATCGGCAACTATATCTAAAGTGCCTATCGGCACCTATATCTCAAATGCCTATCGGCACCTATTTTTGAAATGCCTATCGAAAACTACATCTGAAATGCCTATCAGCATTTATATTTGAAATGCCTATCGGCAACCACATCAGAAATGCCTATCGGCACCTATATCTGAAATGCCCTACGGCATTTATATCTGAAATGCCGATCGACACCTATATTTGAAATGCCTATCGGCACCTATATTTTAAATGCCTATCGGCAACTATATCTGATATGCCTATCGGCACCTATATCTGAAATGCCTATCGGCACCTATTTTTAAAATGCCAATCGGCAATTATATCTGAAATGCCTATCGGCACCTATATCTGAAATGCCTATCGGTACCTATTTTTGAAATGCCTATCGTAAACTACATCTGAAATGATTATCAGCGCTTATATTTGATATGCCTATCGGCAACCATATCTGGAATGTCTATCGGCAACTATATTTGAAATGCCTATCGGCAACCATATCTGAAATGCCTATCGGCACCTATATCCGAAATGCCTATCGGCATCAATTTTTGAAATGCCTATCGGAAACTACATCTAAAATGCCTATCAGCACCTATATTTGAAATGCCTATCGGCAACTATATCTGCAATGCCTATCGGCACCTATATTTGAAATGCCTATCGGCTTCTATATCTGAAATGCCTATCGGCACCTATTTTTTTAATGCCAATTGGCAACTATATCTGAAATGCCTATCGGCACCTATATCTGAAATGCTTATCGGCACCTATTTTTGAAATGCCTATCGAAAACTACATCTAAAATGCCTATCAGCACCTATATTTGAAATGCCTATCGGCAACCATATCTGAAATGCCTATCGACACCTATATTTGAAATACCTATCGGCTTCTATATCTGAAATGCCTATCTGTACCTATTTTTAAAATGCCAATCGGTAACTATATCTAAAATGCCTATCGGCACCTATTTTTAAAATGCCAATCGGTAAGTATATCTTAAATGCCTATCGGCACCTATATCTAAAATGCCTATCGGAACCTATTTTTGAAACGCCTATCGGAAACTACATCTGAAATGACTATCAGCACCTATATTTGAAATGCCTATCGGCAACCATATCTGAAATGCCTATCCACACCTATATTTGAAATACCTATCGGCATCTATATCTAAAATGCCTATCGGCACCTATTTTTAAAATGCCAATCGGCAACTACTTCTGAAATGCCTATCGGCTTATATATCTGAAATGCCTATCGGCACCTATTTTTAAAATGCCAATCGGCAACTATATCTGAAATGCCAATCGGCACCTATATCTGAAATGCCTATCGGCACCTATTTTTGAAATGCCAATCTTTAAGTATATCTGAAATGCCTATCGGCACCTATATCTAAAATGCCTATCGGTACCTATTTTTGAAATGCCTATCGGAAACTACATCTGAAATGATTATCAGCGCTTATATTTGATATGCCTATCGGCAACCATATCTGGAATGCCTATCGGCAACTATATTTGAAATGCCTATCGGCTTCTATATCAAAAATGCCTATCGGCACCTATTTTTAAAATACCAATCAGCCACTATATCTGAAATACCTATCGGCACCTATATCTGAAATGCCTATCGGCACCTATTTTTGAAATGCCTATCGGAAACTACACCTGAAATGCCTATCAGCACCTATATTTGAAATGCCTATCGGCAACCATATCTGGAATGCCTATCGGCGCCTATATTTGGAATGCCTATCGGCTTCTATATCTAAAATGCCTATCGGCACCTATTTTTAAAATGCCAATCGGCAACTATATCTAAAGTGCCTATCGGCACCTATATCTTAAATGCCTATCGGCACCTATTTTTGAAATGCCTATCGAAAACTACATCTGAAATGCCTATCAGCATTTATATTTGAAATGCCTATCGGCAACCACATCAGAAATGCCTATCGGCACCTATATCTGAAATGCCCTACGGCATTTATATCTGAAATGCCCATCGACACCTATATTTGAAATGCCTATCGGCACCTATATTTTAAATGCCTATCGGCAACTATATCTGATATGCCTATCGGCACCTATATCTGAAATGCCTATCGGCACCTATTTTTAAAATGCCAATCGGCAATTATATCTGAAATGCCTATCGGCACCTATATCTGAAATGCCTATCGGTACCTATTTTTGAAATGCCTATCGTAAACTACATCTGAAATGATTATCAGCGCTTATATTTGATATGCCTATCGGCAACCATATCTGGAATGCCTATCGGCAACTATATTTGAAATGCCTATCGGCAACCATATCTGAAATGCCTATCGACACCTATATTTGAAATACCTATCGGCTTCTATATCTGAAATGCCTATCGGCACCTATATCCGAAATGCCTATCGGCATCAATTTTTGAAATGCCTATCGGAAACTACATCTAAAATGCCTATCAGCACCTATATTTGAAATGCCTATCGGCAACTATATCTGCAATGCCTATCGGCACCTATATTTGAAATGCCTATCGGCTTCTATATCTGAAATGCCTATCGGCACCTATTTTTTTAATGCCAATTGGCAACTATATCTGAAATGCCTATCGGCACCTATATCTGAAATGCCTATCGGCACCTATTTTTGAAATGCCTATCGGAAACTACATCTGAAATGCCTATCAGCACCTATATTTGAAATGCCTATCGGCAACCATATCTGAAATGCCTATCGACACCTATATTTGAAATACCTATCGGCTTCTATATCTGAAATGCCTATCTGTACCTATTTTTAAAATGCCAATCGGTAACTATATCTAAAATGCCTATCGGCACCTATTTTTAAAATGCCAATCGGTAAGTATATCTTAAATGCCTATCGGCACCTATATCTAAAATGCCTATCGGAACCTATTTTTGAAACGCCTATCGGAAACTACATCTGAAATGACTATCAGCACCTATATTTGAAATGCCTATCGGCAACCATATCTGAAATGCCTATCCACACCTATATTTGAAATACCTATCGGCATCTATATCTAAAATGCCTATCGGCACCTATTTTTAAAATGCCAATCGGCAACTACTTCTGAAATGCCTATCGGCTTATATATCTGAAATGCCTATCGGCACCCATTTTTAAAATGCCAATCGGCAACTATATCTGAAATGCCAATCGGCACCTATATCTGAAATGCCTATCGGCACCTATTTTTGAAATGCCAATCTTTAAGTATATCTGAAATGCCTATCGGCACCTATATCTAAAATGCCTATCGGTACCTATTTTTGAAATGCCTATCGGAAACTACATCTGAAATGATTATCAGCGCTTATATTTGATATGCCTATCGGCAACCATATCTGGAATGCCTATCGGCAACTATATTTGAAATGCCTATCGGCTTCTATATCAAAAATGCCTATCGGCACCTATTTTTAAAATACCAATCGGCCACTATATCTGAAATACCTATCGGCACCTATATCTGAAATGCCTATCGGCATATATTTTTGAAATGCCTTTCGGAAACTACATCTGAAATGCCTATCTGCTCCTATATTTGAAATGCCTATCGGCAACCATATTTGAAATGCCTATCGACACCTATATTTGAAATACCTATCGGCTTCTATATCTGAAATGGCTATCGGCACCTGTTTTTAAAATGCCAATCGGCAACTATATCTGAAATGCCTATCGGCACCTATATCCGAAATGCCTATCGGCATCAATTTTTGAAATGCCTATCGGAAACTACATCTAAAATGCCTATCAGCACCTATATTTGAAATGCCTATCGGCAACCATATCTGAAATGCCTATCGACACCTATATTTGAAATACCTATCGGCTTCTATATCTGAAATGCCTATCTGTACCTATTTTTAAAATGCCAATCGGTAACTATATCTAAAATGCCTATCGGCACCTATTTTTAAAATGCCAATCGGTAAGTATATCTTAAATGCCTATCGGCACCTATATCTAAAATGCCTATCGGAACCTATTTTTGAAACGCCTATCGGAAACTACATCTGAAATGAATATCAGCACCTATATTTGAAATGCCTATCGGCAACCATATCTGAAATGCCTATCCACACCTATATTTGAAATACCTATCGGCATCTATATCTAAAATGCCTATCGGCACCTATTTTTAAAATGCCAATCGGCAACTACTTCTGAAATGCCTATCGGCTTATATATCTGAAATGCCTATCGGCACCTATTTTTAAAATGCCAATCGGCAACTATATCTGAAATGCCAATCGGCACCTATATCTGAAATGCCTATCGGCACCTATTTTTGAAATGCCAATCTTTAAGTATATCTGAAATGCCTATCGGCACCTATATCTAAAATGCCTATCGGTACCTATTTTTGAAATGCCTATCGGAAACTACATCTGAAATGATTATCAGCGCTTATATTTGATATGCCTATCGGCAACCATATCTGGAATGCCTATCGGCAACTATATTTGAAATGCCTATCGGCTTCTATATCAAAAATGCCTATCAGCACCTATTTTTAAAATACCAATCGGCCACTATATCTGAAATACCTATCGGCACCTATATCTGAAATGCCTATCGGCATATATTTTTGAAATGCCTTTCGGAAACTACATCTGAAATGCCTATCTGCTCCTATATTTGAAATGCCTATCGGCAACCATATTTGAAATGCCTATCGACACCTATATTTGAAATACCTATCGGCTTCTATATCTGAAATGCCTATCGGCACCTGTTTTTAAAATGCCAATCGGCAACTATATCTGAAATGCCTATCGGCACCTATAACCGAAATGCCTATCGGCATCAATTTTTGAAATGCCTATCGGAAACTACATCTAAAATGCCTATCAGCACCTATATTTGAAATGCCTATCGGCAACCATATCTGGAATGCCTATCGGCACCTGTATTTGCAATGCCTATCGGCGTCTATATCTGAAATGCCTATCGGCACCTATTTTTAAAAAGCCAATCGGCAACTATATCTGAAATACCTATCGGCACCTATATCTAAAATGCCTATCGGCACATATTTTTGAAATGCCTATCGGAAACTACATCTGAAATGCCTATCAGCACCTATATTTGAAATGCCTATCGGCAACCATATCTGAAATGCCTATCGACACCTATATTTGAAATACCTATCGGCTTCTATATCTGAAATGCCTATCGGCACCTATTTTTAAAATGCCAATCGGTAACTATATCTGAAATGCCTATCGGCATATATTTTTGAAATGCCTTTCGGAAACTACATCTGAAATGCCTATCTGCTCCTATATTTGAAATGCCTATCGGCAACCATATTTGAAATGCCTATCGACACCTATATTTGAAATACCTATCGGCTTCTATATCTGAAATGCCTATCGGCACCTGTTTTTAAAATGCCAATTGGCAACTATATCTGAAATGCCTATCGGCACCTATATCTGAAATGCCTATCGACACCTATTTTTAAAATGCCAATTGGCAACTATATCTGAAATGCCTATCGGCACCTATATCTGAAATGCCTATCGGTACCTATTTTTGAAATGCCTATCGGAAACTACATCTGAAATGATTATCAGCACTTATATTTGAAATGCCTATCGGCAACCATATCTGGAATGCCTATCGGCTCCTATATTTGAAATGCCTATCAGCAACCATATCTGGAATGCCTATCGGCACCTATATTTGAAATGCCTATCGGCTTCTATATCTGAAATGCCTATCGACACCTATTTTTAAAATGCCAATCGGCAACTATATCTGAAATGCCTATCGGCACCTATATCTGAAATGCCTATCGGCACCTATTTTTGAAATGCCTGTCGGAAACTACATCTGAAATGCCTATCAGCACCTTTATTTGAAATGCTTATCGGCAACCATATCTGAAATAGCTATCGACACCTATATTTGAAATCCCTATCGGCTTCTATATCTGAAATGCCTATCGGCACCTATTTTTAAAATGCCAATCGGCAACTATATCTGAAATGCCAATCGGCACCTATATCTGAAATGCCTATCGGCACCTATTTTTGAAATGCCTATCGGAAACTACATCTGAAATGCCTATCAGCACCTATATTTGAAATGCCTATCGGCAACCATATCTGGAATGCCTATCGGCGCCTATATTTGAAATGCCTATCGGCTTCTATATCTAAAATGCCTATCGGCACCTATTTTTAAAATGCCAATCGGCAACTATATCTAAAGTGCCTATCGGCACCTATATCTCAAATGCCTATCGGCACCTATTTTTGAAATGCCTATCGAAAACTACATCTGAAATGCCTATCAGCATTTATATTTGAAATGCCTATCGGCAACCACATCAGAAATGCCTATCGGCACCTATATCTGAAATGCCCTACGGCATTTATATCTGAAATGCCGATCGACACCTATATTTGAAATGCCTATCGGCACCTATATTTTAAATGCCTATCGGCAACTATATCTGATATGCCTATCGGCACCTATATCTGAAATGCCTATCGGCACCTATTTTTAAAATGCCAATCGGCAATTATATCTGAAATGCCTATCGGCACCTATATCTGAAATGCCTATCGGTACCTATTTTTGAAATGCCTATCGTAAACTACATCTGAAATGATTATCAGCGCTTATATTTGATATGCCTATCGGCAACCATATCTGGAATGCCTATCGGCAACTATATTTGAAATGCCTATCGGCAACCATATCTGAAATGCCTATCGACACCTATATTTGAAATACCTATCGGCTTCTATATCTGAAATGCCTATCGGCACCTGTTTTTAAAATGCCAATCGGCAACTATATCTGAAATGCCTATCGGCACCTATATCCGAAATGCCTATCGGCATCAATTTTTGAAATGCCTATCGGAAACTACATCTAAAATGCCTATCAGCACCTATATTTGAAATGCCTATCGGCAACTATATCTGCAATGCCTATCGGCACCTATATTTGAAATGCCTATCGGCTTCTATATCTGAAATGCCTATCGCCACCTATTTTTTTAATGCCAATTGGCAACTATATCTGAAATGCCTATCGGCACCTATATCTGAAATGCCTATCGGCACCTATTTTTGAAATGCCTATCGGAAACTACATCTGAAATGCCTATCAGCACCTATATTTGAAATGCCTATCGGCAACCATATCTGAAATGCCTATCGACACCTATATTTGAAATACCTATCGGCTTCTATATCTGAAATGCCTATCTGTACCTATTTTTAAAATGCCAATCGGTAACTATATCTAAAATGCCTATCGGCACCTATTTTTAAAATGCCAATCGGTAAGTATATCTTAAATGCCTATCGGCACCTATATCTAAAATGCCTATCGGAACCTATTTTTGAAACGCCTATCGGAAACTACATCTGAAATGACTATCAGCACCTATATTTGAAATGCCTATCGGCAACCATATCTGAAATGCCTATCCACACCTATATTTGAAATACCTATCGGCATCTATATCTAAAATGCCTATCGGCACCTATTTTTAAAATGCCAATCGGCAACTACATCTGAAATGCCTATCGGCTTATATATCTGAAATGCCTATCGGCACCTATTTTTAAAATGCCAATCGGCAACTATATCTGAAATACCAATCGGCACCTATATCTGAAATGCCTATCGGCACCTATTTTTGAAATGCCAATCTTTAAGGATATCTGGAATGCCTATCGGCACCTATATCTAAAATGCCTATCGGTACCTATTTTTGAAATGCCTATCGGAAACTACATCTGAAATGATTATCAGCGCTTATATTTGATATGCCTATCGGCAACCATATCTGGAATGCCTATCGGCAACTATATTTGAAATGCCTATCGGCTTCTATATCTAAAATGCCTATCGGCACCTATTTTTAAAATACCAATCGGCCACTATATCTGAAATACCTATCGGCACCTATATCTGAAATGCCTATCGGCATATATTTTTGAAATGCCTTTCGGAAACTACATCTGAAATGCCTATCTGCTCCTATATTTGAAATGCCTATCGGCAACCATATTTGAAATGCCTATCGACACCTATATTTGAAATACCTATCGGCTTCTATATCTGAAATGCCTATCGGCACCTGTTTTTAAAGTGCCAATCGGCAACTATATCTGAAATGCCTATCGGCACCTATATCCGAAATGCCTATCGGCATCAATTTTTGAAATGCCTATCGGAAACTACATCTAAAATGCCTACTAGCACCTATATTTGAAATGCCTATCGGCAACCATATCTGGAATGCCTATCGGCACCTATATTTGCAATGCCTATCGGCGTCTATATCTGAAATGCCTATCGGCACCTATTTTTAAAATGCCAATCGGCAACTATATCTGAAATACCTATCGGCACCTATATCTGAAATGCCTATCGGCACATATTTTTGAAATGCCTATCGGAAACTACATCTGAAATGCCTATCAGCACCTATATTTAAAATGCCTATCGGCAACCATATCTGAAATGCCTATCGACACCTATATTTGAAATACCTATCGGCTTCTATATCTGAAATGCCTATCGGCACCTATTTTTAAAATGCCAATCGGTAAATATATCTGAAATGCCTATCGGCACCTATATCTGAAATGCCTATCGGCACCATTTTTTGAAATGTCTATCGGAAACTACATCCGGAATGCCTATCAGCACCTATATTTGAAATGCCTATCGGCAAACATATCTGGAATGCCTATCAGCACCTATATTTGAAATGCCAATCGGCAACTATATCTGAAATGCCTATCGGCACCAATACTGAAATGCCTATCGGCACCTATTTTTGAAATGCCTATCGGAAACTACATCTGAACAGCCTATCAGCACCTATATTTGAAATGCTTATCGGCAACCATATCTGAAATGCCTATCGACACCTATATTTGAAATCCCTATCGGCTTCTATATCTGAAATGCCTATCGGCACCTATTTTAAAAATGCCAATCGGCAACTATATCTGAAATGCCTATCGGCACCTATATCTGAAATGCCTATCGGCACCTATTTTTGAAATGCCTATCGGAAACTACATCTGAAATGCCTATCAGCACCTATATTTGAAATTCCTATCGGCAACCATATCTGGAATGCCTATCGGCGCCTATATTTGAAATGCCTATCGGCTTCTATATCTGAAATGCCTATCGGCACCAATTTTTAAATGCCAATCGGCATTTATATCTGAAGTGCCTATCGGCACCTATATCTCAAATGCCTATCGGCACCTATTTTTGAAATGCCTATCGAAAACTACATCTGAAATGCCTATCAGCACCTATATTTGAAATGCCTATCGGCAACCACATCAGAAATGCCTATCGGCACCTATATCTGAAATGCCTTTCGGCATTTATATCTGAAATGCCGATCGACACCTATATTTGAAATGCCTATCGGCACTTTTATTTTAAATGCCTATCGGCAACTATATCTGATAAGCCTATCGGCACCTATATCTGAAATGCCTATCGGCACCTATTTTTGAAATGCCAATCTTTAAGTATATCTGAAATGCCTATCGGCACCTATATCTAAAATGCCTATCGGAACCTATTTTTGAAATGCCTATCGGAAACTACATCTGAAATGACTATCAGCACCTATATTTGAAATGCCTATCGGCAACCATATATGAAATGCCTATCCACACTATATTTGAAATACCTATCGGCTTCTATATCTAAAATGCCTATCGGCACCTATTTTTAAAATGCCAATCGGTAAGTATATCTGAAATGCCTATCGGCACCTATATCTAAAATGCCTATCGGAACCTATTTTTGAAATGCCTATCGGAAACTACATCTGAAATGACTATCAGCACCTTTATTTGAGATGCCTATCGGCAACCATATCTGAAATGCCTATCCACACCTATATTTGAAATACCTATCGGCTTCTATATCTAAAATGCCTATCGGCACCTATTTTTAAAATGCTAATCGGCAACTACATCTGAAATGCCTATCCGCTTATATATCTGAAATGCCTATCGGCACCTATTTTTAAAATGCCAATCGGCAACTATATCTGAAAAGCCAATCGGAACCTATATCTGAAATGCCTATAGGCAACTATTTTTGAAATGCCTATCGGAAACTACATCTGAAATGCCTCTCAGCACCTATATTTGAAATGCCTATCGGCAACCATATCTGAAATGCCTATCGACACCTATATTTGAAATCCCTATTGGCTTCTATATCTGAAATGCCTATCGGCAATTATTTTTAAAATGCCAATCGGCAACTATATATGAAATGCCAATCGGTACCTATATCTGAAATGCCTATCGACACCTATTTTTAAAATGCCAATTAGCAACTATATCTGAAATGCCTATCGGCACCTATATCTAAAATGCCTATCGGAACCTATTTTTGAAATGCCTATCGGAAACTACATCTGAAATGACTATCAGCACCTATATTTGAAATGCCTATCGGCAACCATATCTGAAATGCCTATCCACACCTATATTTGAAATACCTATCGGCTTCTATATCTAAAATGCCTATCGGCACCTATTTTTAAAATGCCAATCGGCAACTATATCTGAAATGCCTATCGGCACCTATATCCGAAATGCCTATCGACATCAATTTTTGAAATGCCTATCGGAAACTACATCTAAAATGCCTATCAGCACCTATATTTGAAATGCCTATCGGCAACCATATCTGGAATGCCTATCGGCACCTATATTTGAAATGCCTATCGGCTTCTATATCTGAAATGCCTATCGGCACCTATTTTTAAAATGCCAATCGGCAACTATATCTGAAATGTTTATCGGTACCTATATCTGAAATGCCTATCGGCACATATTTTTGAAATGCCTATCGGAAACTACATCTGAAATGCCTATCAGCACCTATATTTGAAATGCCTATCGGCAGCCATATCTGAAATGCCTATCGACACCTATATTTGAAATACCTATCGGCTTCTATATCTGAAATGCCTATCGGCACCTATTTTTAAAATGCCAATCGGTAACTATATCTGAAATGCCTATCGGCACCTATATCTGAAATGCCTATTGGCACCATTTTTTGAAATGTCTATCGGAAACTACATCCGGAATGCCTATCAGCACCTATATTTGAAATGCCTATCGGCAACCATATCTGGAATGCCTATCGGCACCTATATTTGAAATGCCTATCGGCTTCTATATCTGAATTGCCTATCGACACCTATTTTACGAAATGCCAATCGGCAACTATATCTGAAATGCCTATCGGCACCTATATCTGAAGGGCCTATCGGCACCTATTTTTGAAATGCCTATCGGAAACTACATCTGAAATGCCTATCAGCACCTATATTTGAAATGCTTATCGGCAACCATATCTGAAATGCCTATCGACACCTATATTTGAAATCCCTATCGGCTTCTATATCTGAAATGCCTATCGGCACCTATTTGTAAAATGCCAATCGGCAACTATATCTGAAATGCCTATCGGCGCCTATATCTGAAATGCCTATCAGCACCTATTTTTGAAATGCCTATCGGAAACTACATCTGAAATGCCTATCAGCACCTATATTCGAAATGCCTATCGGCAACCATATCTGGAATGCCTATCGGCGCCTATATTTGAAATGCCTATCGGCTTCTATATCTAAAATGCCTATCGGCACCTATTTTTAAAATGCCAATCGGCATTTATATCTGAAGTGCCTATCGGCACCTATATCTGAAATGCCTATCGGCACCTATTTTTGAAATGCCTATCGAAAACTACATCTGAAATGCCTACCAGCACCTATATTTGAAATGCCTATCGGCAACCACATCAGAAATGCCTATCGGCACCTATATCTGAAATGCCTTTCGGCATTTATATCTGAAATGCCGATCGACACCTATATTTGAAATGCCTATCGGCACTTTTATTTTAAATGCCTATCGGCAACTATATCTGATAAGCCTATCGGCACCTATATCTGAAATGCCTATCGGCACCTATTTTTGAAATGCCAATCTTTAAGTATATCTGAAAAGCCTATCGGCACCTATATCAAAATGCCTATCGGTACCTATTTTTGAAATGCCTATCGGAAACTACATCTGAAATGACTATCAGCACCTATATTTGAAATGCCTATCGGCAACCATATCTGAAATGCCTATCCACACCTATATTTGAAATACCTATCGGCTTCCATATCTAAAATGCCTATCGGCACCTATTTTTAAAATGCCAATCGGTAAGTATATCTGAAATGCCTATCGGCACCTATATCTAAAATGCCTATCGGAACCTATTTTTGAAATGCCTATCGGAAACTACATCTGAAATGACTATCAGCACCTATATTTGAAATGCCTATCGGCAACCATATCTGAAATGCCTATCCACACCTATATTTGAAATACCTATCGGCTTCTATATCTAAAATGCCTATCGGCACCTATTTTTAAAATGCCAATCGGCAACTACATCTGAAATGCCTATCGGCTTATATATCTGAAATGCCTATCGGCACCTATTTTTAAAATGCCAATCGGCAACCATATCTGGAATGCCTATCGGCGCCTATATTTGAAATGCCTATCGGCTTCTATATCTAAAATGCCTATCGGCACCTATTTTTAAAATGCCAATCGGCATTTATATCTGAAGTGCCTATCGGCACCTATATCTGAAATGCCTATCGGCACCTATTTTTGAAATGCCTATCGAAAACTACATCTGAAATGCCTACCAGCACCTATATTTGAAATGCCTATCGGCAACCACATCAGAAATGCCTATCGGCACCTATATCTGAAATGCCTTTCGGCATTTATATCTGAAATGCCGATCGACACCTATATTTGAAATGCCTATCGGCACTTTTATTTTAAATGCCTATCGGCAACTATATCTGATAAGCCTATCGGCACCTATATCTGAAATGCCTATCGGCACCTATTTTTGAAAAGCCAATCTTTAAGTATATCTGAAATGCCTATCGGCACCTATATCAAAATGCCTATCGGTACCTATTTTTGAAATGCCTATCGGAAACTACATCTGAAATGACTATCAGCACCTATATTTGAAATGCCTATCGGCAACCATATCTGAAATGCCTATCCACACCTATATTTGAAATACCTATCGGCTTCTATATCTAAAATGCCTATCGGCACCTATTTTTAAAATGCCAATCGGTAAGTATATCTGAAATGCCTATCGGCACCTATATCTAAAATGCCTATCGGAACCTATTTTTGAAATGCCTATCGGAAACTACATCTGAAATGACTATCAGCACCTATATTTGAAATGCCTATCGGCAACCATATCTGAAATGCCTATCCACACCTATATTTGAAATACCTATCGGCTTCTATATCTAAAATGCCTATCGGCACCTATTTTTAAAATGCCAATCGGCAACTACATCTGAAATGCCTATCGGCTTATATATCTGAAATGCCTATCGGCACCTATTTTTAAAATGCCAATCGGCAACTATATCTGAAATGCCAATCGGCACCTATATCTGAAATGCCTATCGGCACCTATTTTTGAAATGCCTATCGGAAACTACATCTGAAATGCCTATCAGCACCTATATTTGAAATCCCTATCGGCTTCTATATCTGAAATGCCTATCGGCACCTATTTTTAAAATGCCAATCGGCAACTATATCTGAAATGCCAATCGGCACCTATATCTGAAATGCCTATCGACACCTATTTTTAAAATGCCAATTGGCAACTATATCTGAAATGCCTATCGGCACCTATATCTGAAATGCCTATCGACACCTATTTTTAAAATGCCAATTGGCAACTATATCTGAAATGCCTATCGGCACCTATATCTGAAATGCCTATCGGTACCTATTTTTGAAATGCCTATCGGAAACTACATCTGAAATGATTATCAGCACTTATATTTGAAATGCCTATCGGCAACCATATCTGGAATGCCTATCGGCACCTATATTTGAAATGCCTATCAGCAACCATATCTGGAATGCCTATCGGCACCTATATTTGAAATGCCTATCGGCTTCTATATCTGAAATGCCTATCGACACCTATTTTTAAAATGCCAATCGGCAACTATATCTGAAATGCCTATCGGCACCTATATCTGAAATGCCTATCGGCACCTATTTTTGAAATGCCTATCGGAAACTACATCTGAAATGCCTATCAGCACCTTTATTTGAAATGCTTATCGGCAACCATATCTGAAATAGCTATCGACACCTATATTTGAAATCCCTATCGGCTTCTATATCTGAAATTCCTATCGGCACCTATTTTTAAAATGCCAATCGGCAACTATATCTGAAATGCCAATCGGCACCTATATCTGAAATGCCTATCGGCACCTATTTTTGAAATGCCTATCGGAAACTACATCTGAAATGCCTATCAGCACCTATATTTGAAAAGCCTATCGGCAACCATATCTGGAATGCCTATCGGCGCCTATATTTGAAATTCCTATCGGCTTCTATATCTAAAATGCCTATCGGCACCTATTTTTAAAATGCCAATCGGCAACTATATCTAAAGTGCCTATCGGCACCTATATCTCAAATGCCTATCGGCACCTATTCTTGAAATGCCTATCGAAAACTACATCTGAAATGCCTATCAGCATTTATATTTGAAATGCCTATCGGCAACCACATCAGAAATGCCTATCGGCACCTATATCTGAAATGCCCTACGGCATTTATATCTGAAATGCCGATCGACACCTATATTTGAAATGCCTATCGGCACCTATATTTTAAATGCCTATCGGCAACTATATCTGATATGCCTATCGACACCTATATCTGAAATGCCTATCGGCACCTATTTTTAAAATGCCAATCGGCAATTATATCTGAAATGCCTGTCGGTACCTATTTTTGAAATGCCTATCGTAAACTACATCTGAAATGATTATCAGCGCTTATATTTGATATGCCTATCGGCAACAATATCTGGAATGCCTATCGGCAACTATATTTGAAATGCCTATCGGCAACCATATCTGAAATGCCTATCGACACCTATATTTGAAATACCTATCGGCTTCTATATCTGAAATGCCTATCGGCACCTGTTTTTAAAATGCCAATCGGCAACTATATCTGAAATGCCTATCGGCACCTATATCCGAAATGCCTATCGGCATCAATTTTTGAAATGCCTGTCGGAAACTACATCTAAAATGCCTATCAGCACCTATATTTGAAATGCCTATCGGCAACTATATCTGCAATGCCTATCGGCACCTATATTTGAAATGCCTATCGGCTTCTATATCTGAAATGCCTATCGGCACCTATTTTTTTAATGCCAATTGGCAACTATATCTGAAATGACTATCGGCACCTATATCTGAAATGCCTATCGGCACCTATTTTTGAAATACCTATCGAAAACTACATCTGAAATGCCTATCAGCACCTATATTTGAAATGCCTATCGGAAACTACATCTGAAATGCCTATCAGCACCTATATTTGAAATGCCTATCGGCAACCATATCTGGAATGCCTATCGGCACCTATATTTGAAATGCCTATCGGCTTCTATATCTGAAATGCCTATCGGCACCTATTTTTAAAATGCCAATCGGCAACTATATCTGAAATGCCTATCGGCACCTATATCTGAAATGCCTATCGGCACCTATTTTTGAAATGCCTATCGGAAACTACATCTGAAATGCCTATCAGCACCTATATTTGAAATGCCTATCGGCAACCATATCTGAAATGCCTATCGACACCTATATTTGAAATACCTATCGGCTTCTATATCTGAAATGCCTATCTGTATCTATTTTTAAAATGCCAATCGGTAACTATATCTGAAATGCCTATCGGCACCTATATCTGAAATGCCTATCGGCCCCCTATTTTTGAAATGCCTAGCGGAAACTACATCTGAAATGCCTATCAGCACCTATATTTGAAATGCCTATCGGCAACCATATCTGAAATGCCTATCGACACCTATATTTGAAATACCTATCGGCTTATATATCTGAAATGCCTATCGGCACCTATTTTTAAAATGCCAATCGGCAACTATATCTGAAATGCCAATCGGCACC
>JAVRKA010000965.1:0-35892 GCA_034508555.1 Venustoraphidia nigricollis | reverse complement strand
CCTATCGGCACCTATATCTGAAATGCCTATCGGCATCTATTTTTGAAATGCTTATCGGAAACTAGATCTGAAATGCCTATCAGCACCAATATTTGAAATGCCTATCGGCAACCATACCTGAAATGCCTATCGACACCAATATTTGAAATACCTATCGGCTTCTATATCTGAAATGCCTATCGGCACCTATTTTTAAAATGCCAATCGGCAACTATATCTGTAATGCCTATCGGTACCTATATCTGAAATGCTTATCGGCACCAATTTTTGAAATGCCTATCGGAAACTACATCTGAAATGCCTATCAGCACCTATATTTGAAATGCCTATCGGCAACCATATCTGGAATGCCTATCAGTACCTATATTTGAAATGCCTATCGGCTTCTATATCTGAAATGCCTATCGGCACCTTTATTTAAAATGCCAATCGGCAACTATATCTGAAATGCCTATCGGCACCTATATCTGAAATGCCTATCGGCACCTATTTTTGAAATGCCTATCGAAAACTACATCTAAAATGCCTATCAGCACCTATATTTGAAATGCCTATCGGCAACTATATCTGATATGTCTATCGGCACCTATATCTGAAATGCCTATCTTCACCTATTTTTGAAATGCCAATCGGCAACTATATCTGAAATGCCTATCGGCTCCTATTTTTAAAATGCCAATCGGCAACTATATCTGAAATGCCTATCGGTACCCATTTTTGAAATGCCTATCGGAAACTACATCTGAAATGCCTATCAGCACTTATATTTGAATAGCCTATCGGCAACCATATCGGGAATGCCTATTGGCACCTATATTTGAAATGCCTCTCGGCTTCTATATCTGAAATGCCTATCGGCACCTATTTTTAAAATGCCAATCGGCAACTATATCTGAAATGCCTATCGGTACCTATTTTTGAAATGCCTTTCGGAAACTACATCTGAGATGTCTATCTGCTCCTATATTTGAAATGCATATCGGCAACCATATCTGGAATGCCTATCGGCACCTATATTTAAAATGCCTATCGGCTTCTCTATCTGAAATGCCTATCGACACTTATTTTTAAAATGCCAATTGGCAACTATATCTGAAATGCCTATCGGCACCTATATCTGAAATGCCCATCGGCACCTATTTTTGAAATGCCTATCGGAAACTACATCTGAAATGCCTATAAGCACCTATATTTAAAATGCCTATCGGCAACCATATCTGAAATGCCTATCGGCACCTATATTTGAAATGCCTATCGGCTTCTATATCTGAAATGCCTATCGGCACCTATTTTTAAAATGCCAATCGGCAACTATATCTGAAATGCCTATCGGCACCTATATCTGAAATGCCTATCGGCACCTATTTTTGAAATGCCTATCGGAAACTACATCTGAAATGCCTATCAGCACTTATATTTGAAATGCCTATCGGCAACCATATCTGAAATGCCTATCGACACCTATATTTGAAATACCTATCAACTTCTATATCTGAAATGCCTATCGGCACTTATTTTTAAAATGCCAATCGGTAACTATATCTGAAATGCCTATCGGCACCTATATCTGAAATGCCCATCGGCACCTATTTTTGAAATGCCTATCGGAAACTACATCTGAAATGCCTATAAGCACCTATATTTAAAATGCCTATCGGCAACCATATCTGAAATGCCTATCGGCACCTATATTTGAAATGCCTATCGGCTTCTATATCTGAAATGCCTATCGACACCTATTTTTAAAATGCCATTTGGCAACTATATCTGAAATGCCTATCGGCACATATATCTGAAATGCCTATCGGCACCTATTTTTGAAATGCCTATCGGAAACTACATCTGAAATGCCTATCAGCACCTATATTTGAAATGCCTATCGGCAACCATATCTGAAATGCCTATCGACACCTATATTTGAAATACCTATCGGCTTCTATATCTGAAATGCGTATCGGCACCTATTTTTAAAATGCCAATCGGCAACTATATCTGAAATGCCTATCGGCACCTATATCTGAAATGCCTATCGGCACCAATTTTTGAAATGCCTATCGGAAACTACATCTGAAATGCCTATCAGCACCTATATTTGAAATGCATATCTGCAACCATATCTGGAATGCTTATCGGCACCTATATTTGAAATGCCTATCGGCTTCTATATCTGAAATGCCTATCGGCACCTATTTTTAAAATGCCAATCGGCAACTATATCTGAAATGCCTATCGGCACCTATATTTGAAATGCCTATCGGCACCTATATTTGAAATGCCTATCGGCTTCTATATCTGAAATGCCTATCGGCACCTATTTTTAAAATGCCAATCGGCAACTATATCTGAAATGCCTATCGGCACCTATATTTGAAATGCCTATCGGCACCTATTTTTGAAATGCCTATCGGAAACCACATCTGAAATGCCTATCAGCACCAATATTTGAAATGCCTATCGGCAACCATATCTGGAATGCCTATCAGCACCTATATTTGAAATGCCTATCGGCTTCTATATCTGAAATGCCTATCGGCACCTATTTTTAAAATGCCAATCGGCAACTATATCTGAAATGCCTATCGGCACCTATATCTGAAATGCCTATCGGCACATATTTTTGAAATGCCTATCGGAAACTACATCTGAAATGCCTATCGACACCAATATTTGAAATACCTATCGGCTTCTATATCTGAAATGCCTATCGGCACTTGTTTTTAAAATGCTAATCGGCAACTATATCTGAAATGCCTATCGGCACCTATATCTGAAATGCCTATCGGCATCAATTTTTGAAATGCCTATCGGAAACTACATCTAAAATGCCTATCAGCACCTATATTTGAAATGCCTATCGGCAACCATATCTGGAATGCCTATCGGCACCTATTTTTAAAATGCCTATCGGCTTCTCTATCTGAAATGCCTATCGACACTTATTTTTAAAATGCCAATTGGCAACTATATCTAAAATGCCTATCGGCACCTATATCTGAAATGCCCATCGGCACCTATTTTTTAAATGCCTATAGGAAACTGCATCTGAAATGCCTATCAGCACCTATATTTGAAATGCCTATCGGCAACCATATCTGGAATGCCTATCGGCACCTACATTGAAATGCCTATCGGCTTCTATATCTGAAATGCCTATCGGCACCTATTTTTAAAATGCCAATCGGCAACTATATCTGAAATGCCTATCGGCACCTATATCTGAAATGCCTATCGGCACCTATTTTTGAAATGCCTATCGGAAACTACATCTGAAATGCCTATCAGCACCTATATTTGAAATGCCTATCGGCGAATATATCTGAAATGCCTATGGACACTTATATTTGAAATACCTATCGGCTTCTATATCTGAAATGCCTATCGGCACCTATTTTTAAAATGCCAATCGGTAAATATATCTGAAATGCCTATCGGCACCTATATCTGAAATGCCTATCGGCACTAATTTTTGAAATGCCTATCGGAAACTACATCTGGAATGCCTATCAGCACCTATATTTGAAATGCTTATCGGCAACCATATCTGGAATGCCTATCGGCACCTATATTTGAAGTGCCTATCGGCTTCTATATCTGAAATGCCTATCGACACCTATTTTTAAAATGCCAATGGGCGACTATATCTGAAATGCCTATCGGCACCTATATCTAAAATGCCTATCGGCACCTATTTTTGAAATGCCTATCGGAAACTACATCTGAAATGCCTATCAGCACCTATATTTGAAATTCCTATCGGCAACCATATCTGGGATGCCTATCGGCACCTATCTTTGAAATGCCTATCGGCTTCTATATCTGAAATGCCTATCGGCACCTATTTTTAAAATGCCAATCGGCAACTATATCTGAAATGCCTATCGGCACCTATTTTTGAAATGCCTATCGGAAACTACATCTGAAATGCCTATCAGCACCAATATTTGAAATGCCTATCGGCAACCATACCTGAAATGCCTAACGACACCAATATTTGAAATACCTATCGGCTTCTATATCTGAAAAGCCTATCGGCACCTATTTTTAAAATGCCAATCGGCAACTATATCTGAAATGCCTATCGGCACCTATATCTGAAATGCTTATCGGCACTAATTTTTGAAATGCCTATCGGAAACTACATCTGAAATGCCTATCAGCACCTATATTTGAAATGCCTATCGGCAACCATATCTGGAATGCGTATCAGCACTTATATTTGAAATGCCTATCGGCTTCTATATCTGAAATGCCTATCGGCACCTATATTTAAAATGCCAATCGGCAACTATATCTGAAATGCCTATCGGCACCTATATCTGAAATGCCTATCGGCACCTATTTTTGAAATGCCTATTGAAAACTACATCTGAAATGCCTATCAGCACCTATATTTGAAATGCTTATCGGCAACTATATCTGATATGCCTATCGGCACCTATATCTGAAATGCCTATCGGCACCTATTTTTGAAATGCCAATCGACAACTATATCTGAAATGCCTATCGGCACCTATTTTTAAAATGCCAATCGGCAACTATATCTGAAATGCTAATCGGTACCTATTTTTGAAATGCCTATCGGAAACTACATCTGAAATGCCTATCAGCACTTATATTTGAATAGCCTATCGGCAACCATATCGGGAATGTCTATCGGCACCTATATTTGAAATGCCTATCGGCTTCTATATCTGAAATGCCTATCGGCACCTATTTTTAAAATGCCAATCTGCAACTATATCTGAAATGCCTATCGGCACCTATATCTGAAATGCCTATTGGCACCAATTTTGAAATGCCTTTCGGAAACTACATCTGAAATGCCTATCTGCTCCTATATTTGAAATGCCTATCGGCAACCATATCTGAAATGCCTATCGACACCTATATTTGAAATACCTATCGGCTTCTATATCTGAAATGCCTATCGGCACCTGTTTTTAAAATGCCAATCGGCAACTATATCTGAAATGCCTATCGGCACCTATATCTGAAATGCCTATCGGCATCAATTTTTGAAATGCCTATCGGCATCAATTTTTGAAATGCCTATCAGCACCTATATTTGAAATGCCTATCGGCAACCATATCTGGAATACTTATCGGCACCTATATTTGAAATGCCTATCGGCTTCTATATCTGAAATGCCTATCGGCACCTATTTTTAAAATGCCAATCGGCAACTATATCTGAAATGCCTATCGGCACCTATATTTGAAATGCCTATCGGCACCTATTTTTGAAATGCCTATCGGAAACTACATCTGAAATGCCTATCAGCACGTATATTTGAAATGCCTATCGGCAACCATATCTGGAATGCCTATCAGCACCTATATTTGAAATGCCTATCGGCTTCTATATCTGAAATGCCTATCGGCACGAATTTTTAAAATGCCAATCGGCAACTATATCTGAAATGCCTATCGGCACCTATATCTGAAATGCCTATCGGCACCTATTTTTGAAATGCCTATCGGAAACTACATCTGAAATGCCTATCAGCACCTATATTTGAAATGCCTATCGGCAACCATATCTGGAATGCCTATCGGCACCTATATTTGAAATGCCTATCGGATTCTATATCTGAAATGCCTATCGACACCTATTTTTAAAATGCCAATCGCCAACTATATCTGAAATGCCTATCAGCACCTATATTTGAAATACCTATCGGCAACCATATCTGGAATGCCTATCGGCACCTATATTTGAAATGCCTATCGGCTGCTATATCTGAAATGCCTATCGGCACCTATTTTTAAAATGCCAATCGGCAACTATATCTGAAATGCCTATCGGCACCTATATCTGAAATGCCTATCGGCACCTATTTTTGAAATGCCTATCGGAATCTACATCTGAAATGCCTATCAGCACCTATATTTGAAATGCCTATCGGCAACCATATCTGGAATGCCTATCGGCACCTATATTTGAAATGCCTATCGGCTTCAATATCTGAAATGCCTATCGGCACCTATTTTTAAAATGCCAATCGGCAACTATATCTGAAGTGCCTATCGGCACCTATATCTGAAATGCCTATCGGCACCTATTTTTGAAATGCTTATCGAAAACTACATCTGAAATGCCTATCAGCACCTATATTTCAAATGCCTATCGGCAACCACATCAGAAATGCCTATCGGCACCTATATCTGAAATGCCTTTCGGCATTTATATCTGAAATGCCTATCGACACCTATATACGAAATGCCTATCGGCACCTATATTTTAAATGCCTATCGGCAACTATATCTAATATGCCTATCGGCACCTATATCTGAAATGCCTATCGGCACCTATTTTTGAAATGCCTATCGGAAACTACATCTGAAATGCCTATCAGCACCTATATTTGAAATTCCTATCGGCAACCATATCTGGGATGCCTATCGGCACCTATATTTGAAATGCCTATCGGCTTCTATATCTGAAATGCCTATCGGCACCTATTTTTAAAATGCCAATCGGCAACTATATCTGAAATGCCTATCGGCACCTATATCTGAAATGCCTATCGGCACCTATTTTTGAAATGCCTATCGGAAACTACATCTGAAATGTCTATCAGCACCAATATTTGAAATGCCTATCGGCAACTATACCTGAAATGCCTATCGACACCAATATTTGAAATACCTATCGGCTTCTATATCTGAAATGCCTATCGGCACCTATTTTTAAAGTGCCAATCGGCAACTATATCTGAAATGCCTATCGGCACCTATATCTGAAATGCTTATCGGCACTAATTTTTGAAATGCCTATCAGCACCTATATTTGAAATGCCTATCGGCAACCATATCTGGAATGCCTATCAGCACCCATATTGAAATGCCTATCGGCTTCTATATCTGAAATGCCTATCGGCATCTATATTTAAAATGCCAATCGGCAACTCTATCTGAAATGCCTATCGGCACCTATATCTGAAATGCCTATTGGCACCTATTTTTGAAATGCCTATCGAAAACTACATCTGAAATGCCTATTAGCACCTATATTTGAAATGCCTATCGGCAACTATATCTGATATGCCTATCGGCACCTATATCTGAAATGCCTATCGGCACCTATTTTTGAAATGCCAATCGGCAACTATATCTGAAATGCCTATCGGCACCTATTTTTAAAATGCCAATCGGCAACTATATCTGAAATGCTCATCGGTACCTATTTTTGAAATGCCTATCGGAAACTACATCTGAAATGCCTATCAGCACTTATATTTGAATAGCCTATCGGCAACCATATCGGGAATGCCTATCGGCAACCATATCTGGAATGCCTATCGGCACCTATATTTAAAATGCCTATCGGCTCCTCTATCTGAAATGCCTATCGACACTTATTTTTAAAATGCCAATTGGCAACTATATCTGAAATGCCTATCGGCACCTATATCTGAAATGCCCATCGGCACCTATTTTTGAAATGCCGATCGGAAACTACATCTGAAATGCCTATCAGCACCTAATTTAAAATGCCTATCGGCAACCATATCTGGAATGCCTATCGGCACCTATATTTAAAATGCCTATCGGCTTCTATATCTGAAATGCCTATCGGCACCTATTTTTAAAATGCCAATCGGCAACTATATCTGAAATGCCTATCGGCACCTATATCTGAAATGCCTATCGGCACCTATTTTTGAAATGCCTATCGGAAACTACATCTGAAATGCCTATCAGCACTTATATTTGAAATGCCTATCGGCAACCATATCTGAAATGCCTATCGACACCTATATCTGAAATACCTAACGGCTTCTATATCTGAAATGCCTATCGGCACCTATTTTTAAAATGCCAATCGGTAACTATATCTAAAATGCCTATCGGCACCTATATCTGAAATGCCTATCGACACCAATTTTAGAAATGCCTTTCGGAAACTACATCTGAAATGCCTATCAGCACCTATATTTGAAATACCTATCGGCAACCATATCTGGAATGCCTATCGGCACCTATATTTGAAATGCCTATCGGCTTCTATATCTGAAATGCCTATCGGCACCTATTTTTAAAATGCCAATCGGCAACTATATCTGAAATGCCTATCGGCGCCTATATTTGAAATGCCTATCGGCACCTATTTTTGAAATGCCTATCGGAAACTACATCTGAAATGCCTATCAGCACCTATATTTGAAATGCCTATCGGCAACCATATCTGGAATGCTTATCAGCACCTATATTTGAAATGCCTATCGGCTTCTATATCTGAAATGCCTATCGGCACCTATTTTTAAAAGGCCAGTCGGCAACTATATCTGAAATGCCTATCGGCACCTATATCTGAAATGCCTATCGGCACCTATTTTTGAAATGTTATCGGAAACTACATCTGAAATGCCTATCAGCACCTATATTTGAAATACCTATCGGCAACCATATCTGGAATGCCTATCGGCACCTATATTTGAAATGTCTGTCGGCTTCTATATCTGAAATGCCTATCGGCACCTATTTTTAAAATGCCAATCGGCAACTATATCTGAAATGCCTATCGGCACCTATATCTGAAATGCCTATCGGCACCTATTTTTGAAATGCCTATCGGAAACTACATCTGAAATGCCTAACAGCACCTATATTTAAAATGCCTATCGGCAACCATATCTGGAATGCCTATCGGCACCTATATTTGAAATGCCTATCGGCTTCAATATCTGAAATGCCTATCGGCACCTATTTTTAAAATGCCAATCGGCAACTATATCTGAAGTGCCTATCGGCACCTATATCTGAAATGCCTATCGGCACCTATTTTTGAAATGCCTATCGAAAACTACATCTAAAATGCCTATCAGCACCTATATTTGAAATGCCTATCGGCAACCACATCAGAAATGCCTATCGGCACCTATATCTGAAATGCCTTTCGGCATTTATATCTGAAATGCCTATCGACACCTATATACGAAATGCCTATCGGCACCTATATTTTAAATGCCTATCGGCAACTATATCTGATATGCCTATCGGCACCTATATCTGAAATGCCTATCTACACCTATTTTTGAAATGCCTATCGGAAACTACATCTAAAATGCCTATCGGCACCTATTTTTAAAGTACCAATCGGCAACTTAATCTGAAATTCCCATCGGCACCTATATCTGAAATGCCTATCGGCACCTCTTTCTGAAATGCCTATCGGCACCTATTTTTGAAATGCCTTTCGGAAACTACATCTGAAATGCCTATCTGCTCCTATAATTGAAATGCCTATCGGCAACCATATCTGAAAAGCCTATCGACACCTATATTTGAAATACCTATCGGCTTCTATATCTGAAATGATTATCGGCACCTGTTTTTAAAATGCCAATCGGCAACTATATCTGAAATGCCTATCGGCACCTATATCTGAAATGCCCATCGGCACCTATTTTTGAAATGCCTATCGGAAACTACATCTAAAATGCCTATCAGCATCTATATTTGAAATGCCTATCGGCAACCATATCTGGAATGCCTATCGGCACCTATATTTGAAATGCCTATCGGCTTCTATTCCTGAAATGCCTATCGGCACCTATTTTTAAAATGCCAATTGGCAACTATATCTGAAATGCCTATCGGCACCTATATCTGAAATGCCTATCGGCACCTATTTTTGAAATGCCTATCGGAAACTACATCTGAAATGCCCATCAGCACCTATATTTGAAATGCCTATCGGCAACCATATCTGGAATGCCTATCGGCACCTACATTTGAAATGCCTATCGGCTTCCATATCTGAAATGCCTATCGGCACCTATTTTTAAAATGCCAATCGGCAACTATATCTGAAATGCCTATCGGCACCTATATCTGAAATGCCTATCGGCACCTATTTTTGAAATGCCTATCGGAAACTACATCTGAAATGCCTATCAGCACCTATATTTGAAATGCCTATCGGCGACCATATCTGAAATGCCTATCGACACCTATATTTGAAATACCTATCGGCTTCTATATCTGAAATGCCTATCGCCACCTATTTTTAAAATGCCAATCGGTAACTACATCTGAAATGCCTATCGGCACCTATATCTGAAATGCCTATCGGCACCAATTTTTGAAATGACTATCGGAAACTACATCTCGAATGCCTATCAGCACCTATATTTGAAATGCCTATCGGCAACCATATCCGGAATGCCTATTGGCACCTACATTTGAAATGCCTATCGGCTTCTATATCTGAAATGCCTATCGGCACCTATTTTTAAAATGCCAATCAGCAACTATATCTGAAATGCCTATCGGCACCTATATTTAAAATGCCTATCGGCACCTATTTTTGAATTGCCTATCGGAAACTACATCTGAAATGCCTATCAGCACCTATATTTGAAATTCCTATCGGCAACCATATCTGGGATGCCTATCGGCACCTATATTTGAAATGCCTATCGGCTTCTATATCTGAAATGCCTATCGGCACCTATTTTTAAAATGCCAATCGGCAACTATATCTGAAATGCCTATCGGCACCTATATCTGAAATGCCTATCGGCACCTATTTTTGAAATGCCTATCGGAAACTACATCTGAAATGCCTATCAGCACCTATATTTGAAATGCCTTTCGGCAACCATATCTGGAATGCCTATCAGCACCTATATTTGAAATGCCTATCGGCTTCTATATCTGAAATGCCTATCGGCACCTATATTTAAAATGCCAATCGGCAACTATATCTGAAATGCCTATCGGCACCTATATCTGAAATACCTATCGGCACCTATTTTTGAAATGCCTATCGAAAACTACATCTGAAATGCCTATCAGCACCTATATTTGAAATGCCTATCGGCAACTATATCTGATATGCCTATCGGCACCTATATCTGAACTGCCTATCGGCACCTATTTTTGAAATGCCATTTGGCAACTATATCTGAAATGCCTATCGGCACCTATTTTTAAAATGCCAATCGGCAACTATATCTGAAATGCCTATCGGTACCTATTTTTGAAATGCCTATCGGAAACTACATCTGAAATGCCTATCAGCACTTATATTTGTATAGCCTATCGGCAACCATATCGGGAATGCCTATCGGCACCTATATTTGAAATGCCTATCGGCTTCTATATCTAAAATGCCTATCGGCACCTATTTTTAAAATGCCAATCGGCAACTATATCTGAAATGCCTATCGGCACCTATATCTGAAATGCCTTTTAGCACCTATTTTTGAAATGCCTTTCGGAAACTACATCTGAAATGCCTATCTGCTCCTATATTTGAAATGCCTATCGGCAACCATATCTGGAATGCCTATCGGCACCTACATTTGAAATGCCTATCGGCACTATATCTGATATGCCTATCGGCACCTATATCTGAAATGCCTATCGGCACCTATTTTTGAAATGCCAATCGGCAACTATATCTGAAATGCCTATCGGCACCTATTTTTAAAATGCCAATCGGCAACTATATCTGAAATGCCTATCGGCAACTATATTTGAAATGCCTATCGGCACCTATTTTTGAAATGCCTATCGGAAACTACATCTGAAATGCCTATCAGCACCTATATTTGAAATGCCTATCGGCAACCATATCTGGAATGCCAATCAGCACCTATATTTGAAATGCCTATCGGCTTCTATATCTGAAATGCCTATCGGCACCTATTTTTAAATTGCCAATTGGCAACTATATCTGAAATGCCTATCGGCACCTATATCTTAAATGCCTATCGGCACCTATTTTTGAAATGCCTATCGGAAACTACATCTGAAATGCCTATCAGCACCTATATTTGAAATGCCTATCGGCAACTATATCTGATATGCCTATCGGCACCTATATCTGAAATGCCTATCGGCACCTATTTTTGAAATGCCAATCGGCAACTATATCTGAAATGCCTATCGGCACCTATTTTTAAAATGCCAATCGGCAACTATATCTGAAATGCCTATCGGTACCTATTTTTGAAATGCCTATCGGAAACTACATCTGAAATGCCTATCAGCACTTATATTTGTATAGCCTATCGGCAACCATATCGGGAATGCCTATCGGCACCTATATTTGAAATGCCTATCGGCTTCTATATCTGAAATGCCTATCGGCACCTATTTTTAAAATGCCAATCGGCAACTATATCTGAAATGCCTATCGGCACCTATATCTGAAATGCCTATCGGCACCAATTTTTGAAATGCCTATCGGAAACTACATCTGAAATGCCTATCAGCACCTATATTTGAAATGCCTATCGGCAACCATATCTGGAATGCTTATCGGCACCTATATTTGAAATGCCTATCGGCTTCTATATCTGAAATGCCTATCGGCACCTATTTTTAAAATGCCAATCGGCAACTATATCTGAAATGCCTATCGGCACCTATATTTGAAATGCCTATCGGCACCTATTTTTGAAATGCCTATCGGAAACTACATCTGTAATGCGTATCAGCACCTATATTTGAAATGCCTATCGGCAACCATATCTGGAAAGCCAATCAGCACCTATATTTGAAATGCCTATCGGCTTCTATATCTGAAATGCCTATCGGCACCTATTTTTAAAATGCCAATCGGCAACTATATCTGAAATGCCTATCGGCACCTATATCTGAAATGTCTATCGGCACCTATTTTTGAAATGCCTATCGGAAACTACATCTGAAATGCCTATCAGCACCTATATTTGAAATGCCTATCGGCAACCATATCTGGAATGCCTATCGGCACCTATATTTGAAATGCCTATCGGCTTCTATATCTGAAATGCCTATCGGCACCTATTTTTAAAATGCCAATCGGCAACTATATCTGAAATGCCTATCGGCACCTATATCTGAAATGCCTATCGGCACCTATTTTAGAAATGCCTATCGGAAACTACATTTGAAATGCCTATCAGCTCCAATATTTGAAATGCCTATCGGCAACCATATCTGAAATGCCTATCCACACCTATATTTGAAATGCCTATCGGCTTCTATATCTGAAATGCCTATCGGCACCTATTTTTAAAATGCCAATCGGCAACTATATCTGAAATGCCTATCGGCACCTATTTTTAAAATGCCAATCGGCAACTATATCTGAAATGCCTATCGGCACCTATATCTGATATGCCTATCGGCACCTATATCTGAAATGCCTATCGGCACCTATTTTTTAAAATGCCAATCGGCAACTATATCTGAAATGCCTATCGGCACCTATTTTTAAAATGCCAATCGGCAACTATATCTGAAATGCCTATCGGCACCTATATTTGAAATGCCTATCGGCACCTATTTTTGAAATGCCTATCGGAAACTACATCTGAAATGCCTATCAGCACCTATATTTGAAATGCCTATCGGCAACCATATCTGGAATGCCAATCAGCACCTATATTTGAAATGCCTATCGGCTTCTATATCTGAAATGCCTATCGGCACCTATTTTTAAATTGCCAATCGGCAACTATATCTGAAATGCCTATCGGCACCTATATCTGAAATGCCTATCGGCACCTATTTTTGAAATGCCTATCGGAAACTACATCTGAAATGCCTATCAGCATCTATATTTGAAATGCCTATCGGCAACTATATCTGATATGCCTATCGGCACCTATATCTGAAATGCCTATCGGCACCTATTTTTGAAATGCCAATCGGCAACTATATCTGAAATGCCTATCGGCACCTATTTTTAAAATGCCAATCGGCAACTATATCTGAAATGCCTATCGGTACCTATTTTTGAAATGCCTATCGGAAACTACATCTAAAATGCCTATCAGCACTTATATTTGTATAGCCTATCGGCAACCATATCGGGAATGCCTATCGGCACCTATATTTGAAATGCCTATCGGCTTCTATATCTGAAATGCCTATCGGCACCTATTTTTAAAATGCCAATCGGCAACTATATCTGAAATGCCTATCGGCACCTATATCTGAAATGCCTATTGGCACCTATTTTTGAAATGCCTTTTGGAAACTACATCTGAAATGCCTATCTGCTCCTATATTTGAAATGCCTATCGGCAACCATATCTGGAATGCCTATCGGCACCTACATTTGAAATGCCTATCGGCTTCTATATCTGAAATGCCTATCGGCACCTATTTTTAAAATGCCAATCGGCAACTATATCTGAAATGCCTATCGGCACCTATATCTGAAATGCCTATCGGCACCAATTTTTGAAATGCCTATCGGAAACTACATCTGAAATGCCTATCAGCACCTATATTTGAAATGCCTATCGGCAACCATATCTGGAATGCTTATCGGCACCTATATTTGAAATGCCTATCGGCTTCTATATCTGAAATGCCTATCGGCACCTATTTTTAAAATGCCAATCGGCAACTATATCTGAAATGCCTATCGGCACCTATATTTGAAATGCCTATCGGCACCTATTTTTGAAATGCCTATCGGAAACTACATCTGTAATGCGTATCAGCACCTATATTTGAAATGCCTATCGGCAACCATATCTGGAATGCCAATCAGCACCTATATTTGAAATGCCTATCGGCTTCTATATCTGAAATGCCTATCGGCACCTATTTTTAAAATGCCAATCGGCAACTATATCTGAAATGCCTATCGGCACCTATATCTGAAATGTCTATCGGCACCTATTTTTGAAATGCCTATCGGAAACTACATCTGAAATGCCTATCAGCACCTATATTTGAAATGCCTATCGGCAACCATATCTGGAATGCCTATCGGCACCTATATTTGAAATGCCTATCGGCTTCTATATCTGAAATGCCTATCGGCACCTATTTTTAAAATGCCAATCGGCAACTATATCTGAAATGCCTATCGGCACCTATATCTGAAATGCCTATCGGCACCTATTTTAGAAATGCCTATCGGAAACTACATTTGAAATGCCTATCAGCTCCAATATTTGAAATGCCTATCGGCAACCATATCTGAAATGCTATCCACACCTATATTTGAAATACCTATCGGCTTCTATATCTAAAATGCCTATCGGCACCTATTTTTAAAATGCCAATCGGCAACTATATCTGAAATGCCTATCGGCACCTATATCTGAAATGCCTATCGGCACCAATTTTAGAAATGCCTATCGGAAACTACATCTGAAATGCCTATCAGCACCTATATTTGAAATACCTATCGGCAACCATATCTGGAATGCCTATCGGCACCTATATTTGAAATGCCTATCGGCTTCTATATCTGAAATGCCTATCGGCTCCTATTTTTAAAATGCCAATCGGCAACTATATCTGAAATGCCTATCGGCACCTATATCTGAAATGCCTATCGGTACCTATTTTTGAAATGCCTATCGGAAACTACATCTGAAATGCCTATCAGCACCTATATTTGAAATGCCTATCGGCAACCATATCTGGAATGCCTATCGGCACCTATATTTGAAATGCCTATCGGCTTGAATATCTGAAATGCCTATCGGCATCTATTTTTAAAATGCCAATCGGCAACTATATCTGAAGTGCCTAACGGCACCTATATCTGAAATGCCTATCGGCACCTATTTTTGAAATGCCTATCGAAAACTACATCTGAAATGCCTATCAGCACCTATATTTAAAATGCCTATCGGCAACCACATTAGAAATGCCTATCGGCACCTATATCTGAAATGCCTTTCGGCATTTATATCTGAAATGCCTATCGACACCTATATACGAAATGCCTATCGGCACCTATATTTTAAATGCCTATCGGCAACTATATCTGATATGCCTATCGGCACCTATATCTGAAATGCCTATCGGCACCTATTTTTGAAATGCTTATCGGAAACTACATCTAAAATGCCTATCGGCACCTATTTTTAAAGTGCCAATCGGCAACTAAATCTGAAATGCCTATCGGCACCTATATCTGAAATGCTTATAGGCACCTCTTTCTGAAATGCCTATCGGCACCTATTTTTAAAATGCCTTTCGGAAACTACATCTGAAATGCCTATCTGCTCCTATATTTGAAATGCCTATCGGCAACCATATCTGAAAAGCCTATCGACACCTATATTTGAAATACCTATCGGCTTCTATATCTGAAATGCCTATCGGCACCTGTTTTTAAAATGCCAATCGGCAACTATATCTGAAATGCCTATCGGCACCTATATCTGAAATGCCTATCGACATCAATTTTTGAAATGCCTATCGGAAACTACATCTAAAATACCTATCAGCACCTATATTTGAAATGCCTATCGGCAACCATATCTGGAATGCCTATCGGCACCTATATTTGAAATGCCTATCGGCTTCTATATCTGAAATGCCTATCGGCACCTATTTTTAAAATGCCAATTGGCAACTAAATCTGAAATGCCTATCGGCACCTATATCTGAAATGCCTATCGGCACCTATTTTTGAAATTCCTATCGGAAACTACATCTGAAATGCCTATCAGCACCTATATTTGAAATGCCTATCGGCAACCATATCTGGAATGTCTATCGGCACCTACATTTGAAATGCCTATCGGCTTCTATATCTGAAATGCCTATCGGCACCTATTTTTAAAATGCCAATCGGCAACTATATCTGAAATGCCTATCGGCACCTATATCTGAAATGCCTATCGGCACCTATTTTTGAAATGCCTATCGGAAACTACATCTGAAATGCCTATCAGCACCTATATTTGAAATGCCTATCGGCGACCATATCTGAAATGCCTATCGACACCTATATTTGAAATACCTATCGGCTTCTATATCTGAAATGCCTATCGGCACCTATATCTGAAATGCCTATTGGCACCAATTTTTGAAATGCCTATCGGAAACTACATCTGGAATGCCTATCAGCACCTATATTTGAAATGCCTATCGGCAACCATATCTGGAATGCCTATCGGCACCTATATTTGAAATGCCTATCGGCTTCTATATCTAGAAGGCCTATCGGCACCTATTTTTAGAATGCCAATCGGCAACTATATCTGAAATGCCTATCGGCACCTATATCTAAAATGCCTATCGGCACCTATTTTTGAAATGCCTATCGGAAACTACATCTGAAATGCCTATCAGCACCAATATTTGAAATGCCTATCGGCAACCATACCTGAAATGCCTATCGACACCAATATTTCAAATACCTATCGGCTTCTATATCTGAAATGCCTATCGGCACCTATTTTTAAAATGCCAATCGGCAACTATATCTGAAATGCCTATCGGCACCTATATCTGAAATGCTTATCGGCACCAATTTTTGAAATGCCTATCGGAAACTACATCTGAAATGCCTATCAGCACCTATATTTGAAATGCCTTTCGGCAACCATATCTGGAATGCCTATCAGCACCTATATATGAAATGCCTATCGGCTTCTATATCTGAAATGCCTATCGGCACCTATTTTTAAAATGCCAATCGGCAACTATATCTGAAATGCCTATCGGCACCTATATCTGAAATGCTTATCGGCACCAATTTTTGAAATGCCTATCGGAAACTACATCTCAAATGCCTATCAGCACCTATATTTGAAATGCCTATCGGCAACCATATCTGGAATGCCTATCAGCACCTATATTTGAAATGCCTATCTGCTTCTATATCTGAAATGCCTATCGGCACCTATATTTAAAATGCCAATCGGCAAATATATCTGAAATGCCTATCGGCACCTATATCTGAAATGCCTATCGGCACCTATTTTTGAAATGCCTATCGAAAACTACATCTGAAAGGCCTATCAGCACCTATATTTGAAATGCCTATCGGCAACTATATCTGATATGCCTATCGGCACCTATATCTGAAATGCCTATCGGCACCTATTTTTGAAATGCCAATCGACAAATATATCTGAAATGCCTATCGGCACCTATTTTTAAAATGCCAATCGGCAACTATATCTGAAATGCCTATCGGTACCTATTTTTGAAATGCCTATCGGAAACTACATCTGAAATGCCTATCAGCACTTATATTTGAATAGCCTATCGGCAACCATATCGGGAATGCCTATCGGCACCTATATTTGAAATGCCTATAGGCTTCTATATCTGAAATGCCTATCGGCACCTATTTTTAAAATGCCAATCGGTAACTATATCTGAAATGCCTATCGGCACCTATATCTGAAATGCCTATTGGCACCTATTTTTGAAATGCTTTTCGGAAACTACATCTGAAATGCCTATCTGCTCCTATATTTGAAATGCCTATCGGCAACCATAGCTGAAATGCCTATCGACACCTATATTTGAAATACCTATCGGCTTCTATATCTGAAATGCCTATCGGCACCTGTTTTTAAAATGCCAATCGGCAACTATATCTGAAATGCCTATCGGCACCTATATCTGAAATGCCTATCGGCATCAATTTTTGAAATGCCTATCGGAAACTACATCTGAAATGCCTATCAGCACGTATATTTGAAATGCCTATCGGCAACCATATCTGGAATGCCTATCAGCACCTATATTTGAAATGCCTATCGGCTTCTATATCTGAAATGCCTATCGGCACGTATTTTTAAAATGCCAATCGGCAACTATATCTGAAATGCCTATCAGCACCTATATTTGAAATGCCTATCGGCAAGCATATCTGGAATACTTATCGGCACCTATATTTGAAATGCCTATCGGCTTCTATATCTGAAATGCCTATCGGCACCTATTTTTAAAATGCCAATCGGCAACTATATCTGAAATGCCTATCGGCACCTATATTTGAAATGCCTATCGGCACCTATTTTTGAAATGCCTATCGGAAACTACATCTGAAATGCCTATCAGCACGTATATTTGAAATGCCTATCGGCAACCATATCTGGAATGCCTATCAGCACCTATATTTGAAATGCCTATCGGCTTCTATATCTGAAATGCCTATCGGCACGTATTTTTAAAATGCCAATCGGCAACTATATCTGAAATGCCTATCGGCACCTATATCTGAAATGCCTATCGGCACCTATTTTTGAAATGCCTATCGGAAACTACATCTGAAATGCCTATCAGCACCTATATTTGAAATGCCTATCGGCAACCATATCTGGAATGCCTATCGGCACCTATATTTGAAATGCCTATCGGCTTCTATATCTGAAATGCCTATCGACACCTATTTTTAAAATGCCAATCGCCAACTATATCTGAAATGCCTATCATCACCTATATTTGAAATACCTATCGGCAACCATATCTGGAATGCCTATCGGCACCTATATTTGAAATGCCTATCGGCTGCTATATCTGAAATGCCTATCGGCACCTATTTTTAAAATGCCAATCGGCAACTATATCTGAAATGCCTATCGGCACCTATATCTGAAATGCCTATCGGCACCTATTTTTGAAATGCCTATCGGAATCTACATCTGAAATGCCTATCAGCACCTATATTTGAAATGCCTATCGGCAACCATATCTGGAATGCCTATCGGCACCTATATTTGAAATGCCTATCGGCTTCAATATCTGAAATGCCTATCGGCACCTATTTTTAAAATGCCAATCGGCAACTATATCTGAAGTGCCTATCGGCACCTATATCTGAAATGCCTATCGGCACCTATTTTTGAAATGCTTATCGAAAACTACATCTGAAATGCCTATCAGCACCTATATTTCAAATGCCTATCGGCAACCACATCAGAAATGCCTATCGGCACCTATATCTGAAATGCCTTTCGGCATTTATATCTGAAATGCCTATCGACACCTATATACGAAATGCCTATCGGCACCTATATTTTAAATGCCTATCGGCAACTATATCTAATATGCCTATCGGCACCTATATCTGAAATGCCTATCGGCACCTATTTTTGAAATGCCTATCGGAAACTACATCTGAAATGCCTATCAGCACCTATATTTGAAATTCCTATCGGCAACCATATCTGGGATGCCTATCGGCACCTATATTTGAAATGCCTATCGGCTTCTATATCTGAAATGCCTATCGGCACCTATTTTTAAAATGCCAATCGGCAACTATATCTGAAATGCCTATCGGCACCTATATCTGAAATGCCTATCGGCACCTATTTTTGAAATGCCTATCGAAAACTACATCTGAAAGGCCTATCAGCACCTATATTTGAAATGCCTATCGGCAACTATATCTGATATGCCTATCGGCACCTATATCTGAAATGCCTATCGGCACCTATTTTTGAAATGCCAATCGACAAATATATCTGAAATGCCTATCGGCACCTATTTTTAAAATGCCAATCGGCAACTATATCTGAAATGCCTATCGGTACCTATTTTTGAAATGCCTATCGGAAACTACATCTGAAATGCCTATCAGCACTTATATTTGAATAGCCTATCGGCAACCATATCGGGAATGCCTATCGGCACCTATATTTGAAATGCCTATAGGCTTCTATATCTGAAATGCCTATCGGCACCTATTTTTAAAATGCCAATCGGTAACTATATCTGAAATGCCTATCGGCACCTATATCTGAAATGCCTATTGGCACCTATTTTTGAAATGCCTTTCGGAAACTACATCTGAAATGCCTATCTGCTCCTATATTTGAAATGCCTATCGGCAACCATAGCTGAAATGCCTATCGACACCTATATTTGAAATACCTATCGGCTTCTATATCTGAAATGCCTATCGGCACCTGTTTTTAAAATGCCAATCGGCAACTATATCTGAAATGCCTATCGGCACCTATATCTGAAATGCCTATCGGCATCAATTTTTGAAATGCCTATCGGAAACTACATCTGAAATGCCTATCAGCACGTATATTTGAAATGCCTATCGGCAACCATATCTGGAATGCCTATCAGCACCTATATTTGAAATGCCTATCGGCTTCTATATCTGAAATGCCTATCGGCACGTATTTTTAAAATGCCAATCGGCAACTATATCTGAAATGCCTATCAGCACCTATATTTGAAATGCCTATCAGCAACCATATCTGGAATACTTATCGGCACCTATATTTGAAATGCCTATCGGCTTCTATATCTGAAATGCCTATCGGCACCTATTTTTAAAATGCCAATCGGCAACTATATCTGAAATGCCTATCGGCACCTATATTTGAAATGCCTATCGGCACCTATTTTTGAAATGCCTATCGGAAACTACATCTGAAATGCCTATCAGCACGTATATTTGAAATGCCTATCGGCAACCATATCTGGAATGCCTATCAGCACCTATATTTGAAATGCCTATCGGCTTCTATATCTGAAATGCCTATCGGCACGTATTTTTAAAATGCCAATCGGCAACTATATCTGAAATGCCTATCGGCACCTACAGTCCCTGGCCAATTTATTAGACGCACTGTATATTTTTAATAATTTTATGTTTCTTAAGAGTTTTTTTGTACATATTTAAACTACTATATTATTGATTTTTATTTAAAAGACTTGTTGTTTATTTGTATATCAATGGTGTACTGCCTATTTTATTTATTTTTAACATATGGCAGCTCTGTGTTGAAAAAGTGATATATGAACGTAAACAAGTAAAAACCTGTATCAGTAGCGATCGAAATCGGCGCAGGCACGGACGTGTTTCTTTGGCTTTATGGACTGTGCTGTTTGTTTAACAGTTTTATACTACTTAGTTATTAGTTTATTTTGTATGCAGTGTATTAAAAAAATAGTTGGACTGTTTTCATTATTGGTAAAAAAGGCGATCTTTCATCACGTAAAAAAGCTGAAGTGAAGGCCCTTGTGAATGCGAAAACATTTGCAAACCGTGAAATATCACGAAGATTGAAGGTTTTTTGAGGCTAGTGTACGACGCATCAAAAAGAAAATTAAGTCAGGGGAGGAATTAAGCCCGAAAAGAAAGAAAAGATGCGATAGAAAACCAATTTTTACTCCACGGTCACAGAGATGTTTGAAGAAAATTTGTCTAGAAAACAGATTTGCTACCACAAAGGTGATAAAGTCACAACTCTAGAATGCTAGCGTAAATGCTTCTGAGCGCACTGTTCGAAGAAAATTGAAAGAATTAGATTTTAAGGCCTGTCGCCCCGCCATGAAGCCCAAGTTAACAGCTGCAATGAAAGCAAAGCGCCTGAAGTGGGCCAAACAATGGCGAGACAAAGATGTGGACTTCTGAAGATCGGTAAGATATTGTAATTTAATCAAAAATTGATACGTTATTATCATTTTCAGTTAAGTAAAGCAAAGAAACATGGAAGTTTAGGTATTTTTTCCATTTTTGACAGGTCTGCTTCAGTGACGAAAGCACATTCGAAATTTTGCAGAATAAAGCTCTGTATGTGCGTCGTCGTCACGGAGAAAAGTTTCATCCTGACTGTGTTGTTCCAACGGTTAAACATCCGACCAAAGTGATGATTTGGTCAGTCATCACCGGTAAGGGCACTGGACGTCTGTACGTCGTAAAAGGAATAATGAAGCAAGACCAATACAAAGAAGTATTACAAAATCGGGTGATTCCGCAGCTTAAAGAATGGTTTCCAAATGGGGAACCATTCACTTTCATGCAAGATGGAGCTCCCTGCCACACTGCTCGGTCTGTTAAAGCTTTTTTGGCAGAAGAAAATATCCCTCTGTTAGATTGGCCGGGTAATAGCCCCGATATGAACCCAACAGAAAATGTGTGGGAGCTGATGAAAAGAGAAGTGGCTAAAAATGTGATCACCAACAAAACCCAGCTCCTAGAAAAGATTATTCATGTGTGGGATCATCATCCTCAAATGCAGGAGACAGTACAGTCTTGCATTGATAGCATGCCGCGCAGAATTAAAGCTTTGATAGCGGCTAAAGGTGGCTCAACTAAATATTGACTTTTACCTACATTATTTTCACTTTTCTTTAAAACTTAATAAACATATGATTTTCTAAATTAATGCTGTTTTATTTATGTTAAATTAATTGGTCATGACTAGATTATATAAAAATTAAAAAAAAAAACAATTTAAAACAATAAAACGGTACAATATCACTCGGTAATGTATATTTTACATGAAATCTTGCAGTGCGTCTAATAAATTGGCCAGGGACTGTATATCTGAAATGCCTATCGGCACCTATTTTTGAAATGCCTATCGGAAACTACATCTGAAATGCCTATCAGCACCTATATTTGAAATGCCTATCGGCAACCATATCTGGAATGCCTATCGGCACCTATATTTGAAATGCCTATCGGCTTCTATATCTGAAATGCCTATCGACACCTATTTTTAAAATGCCAATCGCCAACTATATCTGAAATGCCTATCAGCACCTATATTTGAAATACCTATCGGCAACCATATCTGGAATGCCTATCGGCACCTATATTTGAAATGCCTATCGGCTGCTATATCTGAAATGCCTATCGGCACCTATTTTTAAAATGCCAATCGGCAACTATATCTGAAATGCCTATCGGCACCTATATCTGAAATGCCTATCGGCACCTATTTTTGAAATGCCTATCGGAATCTACATCTGAAATGCCTATCAGCACCTATATTTGAAATGCCTATCGGCAACCATATCTGGAATGCCTATCGGCACCTATATTTGAAATGCCTATCGGCTTCAATATCTGAAATGCCTATCGGCACCTATTTTTAAAATGCCAATCGGCAACTATATCTGAAGTGCCTATCGGCACCTATATCTGAAATGCCTATCGGCACCTATTTTTGAAATGCTTATCGAAAACTACATCTGAAATGCCTATCAGCACCTATATTTCAAATGCCTATCGGCAACCACATCAGAAATGCCTATCGGCACCTATATCTGAAATGCCTTTCGGCATTTATATCTGAAATGCCTATCGACACCTATATACGAAATGCCTATCGGCACCTATATTTTAAATGCCTATCGGCAACTATATCTAATATGCCTATCGGCACCTATATCTGAAATGCCTATCGGCACCTATTTTTGAAATGCCTATCGGAAACTACATCTGAAATGCCTATCAGCACCTATATTTGAAATTCCTATCGGCAACCATATCTGGGATGCCTATCGGCACCTATATTTGAAATGCCTATCGGCTTCTATATCTGAAATGCCTATCGGCACCTATTTTTAAAATGCCAATCGGCAACTATATCTGAAATGCCTATCGGCACCTATATCTGAAATGCCTATCGGCACCTATTTTTGAAATGCCTATCGGAAACTACATCTGAAATGCCTATCAGCACCAATATTTGAAATGCCTATCGGCAACTATACCTGAAATGCCTATCGACACCAATATTTGAAATACCTATCGGCTTCTATATCTGAAATGCCTATCGGCACCTATTTTTAAAGTGCCAATCGGCAACTATATCTGAAATGCCTATCGGCACCTATATCTGAAATGCTTATCGGCACTAATTTTTGAAATGCCTATCAGCACCTATATTTGAAATGCCTATCGGCAACCATATCTGGAATGCCTATCAGCACCCATATTTGAAATGCCTATCGGCTTCTTAATCTGAAATGCCTATCGGCATCTATATTTAAAATGCCAATCAGCAACTCTATCTGAAATGCCTATCGGCACCTATATCTGAAATGCCTATTGGCACCTATTTTTGAAATGCCTATCGAAAACTACATCTGAAATGCCTATTAGCACCTATATTTGAAATGCCTATCGGCAACTATATCTGATATGCCTATCGGCACCTATATCTGAAATGCCTATCGGCACCTATTTTTGAAATGCCAATCGGCAACTATATCTGAAATGCCTATCGGCACCTATTTTTAAAATGCCAATCGGCAACTATATCTGAAATGCTCATCGGTACCTATTTTTGAAATGCCTATCGGAAACTACATCTGAAATGCCTATCAGCACTTATATTTGAATAGCCTATCGGCAACCATATCGGGAATGCCTATCGGCACCTATATTTGAAATGCCTATCGGCACCTATATTTGAAATGCCTATCGGCTTCTATATCTGAAATGCCTATCGGCACATATTTTTAAAATGCCAATCGGCACCTATATCTGAAATGCCTATCGGCACCTATATCTGAAATGCCTATTGGCACCTATTTTGAAATGCCTTTCGGAAACTACATCTGAAATGCCTATCTGCTCCTATATTTGAAATGCCTATCGGCAACCATATCTGGAATGCCTATCGGCACCTATATTTAAAATGCCTATCGGCTCCTCTATCTGAAATGCCTATCGACACTTATTTTTAAAATGCCAATTGGCAACTATATCTGAAATGCCTATCGGCACCTATATCTGAAATGCCCATCGGCACCTATTTTTGAAATGCCGATCGGAAACTACATCTGAAATGCCTATCAGCACCTAATTTAAAATGCCTATCGGCAACCATATCTGGAATGCTTATCGGCACCTATATTTAAAATGCCTATCGGCTTCTATATCTGAAATGCCTATCGGCACCTATTTTTAAAATGCCAATCGGCAACTATATCTGAAATGCCTATCGGCACCTATATCTGAAATGCCTATCGGCACCTATTTTTGAAATGCCTATCGGAAACTACATCTGAAATGCCTATCAGCACTTATATTTGAAATGCCTATCGGCAACCATATCTGAAATGCCTATCGACACCTATATCTGAAATACCTAACGGCTTCTATATCTGAAATGCCTATCGGCACCTATTTTTAAAATGCCAATCGGTAACTATATCTAAAATGCCTATCGGCACCTATATCTGAAATGCCTATCGACACCAATTTTAGAAATGCCTTTCGGAAACTACATCTGAAATGCCTATCAGCACCTATATTTGAAATACCTATCGGCAACCATATCTGGAATGCCTATCGGCACCTATATTTGAAATGCCTATCGGCTTCTATATCTGAAATGCCTATCGGCACCTATTTTTAAAATGCCAATCGGCAACTATATCTGAAATGCCTATCGGCGCCTATATTTGAAATGCCTATCGGCACCTATTTTTGAAATGCCTATCGGAAACTACATCTGAAATGCCTATCAGCACCTATATTTGAAATGCCTATCGGCAACCATATCTGGAATGCCTATCAGCACCTATATTTGAAATGCCTATCGGCTTCTATATCTGAAATGCCTATCGGCACCTATTTTTAAAAGGCCAGTCGGCAACTATATCTGAAATGCCTATCGGCACCTATATCTGAAATGCCTATCGGCACCTACTTTTGAAATGTTATCGGAAACTACATCTGAAATGCCTATCAGCACCTATATTTGAAATACCTATCGGCAACCATATCTGGCATGCCTATCGGCACCTATATTTGAAATGCCTGTCGGCTTCTATATCTGAAATGCCTATCGGCACCTATTTTTAAAATGCCAATCGGCAACTATATCTGAAATGCCTATCGGCACCTATATCTGAAATGCCTATCGGCACCTATTTTTGAAATGCCTATCGGAAACTACATCTGAAATGCCTAACAGCACCTATATTTAAAATGCCTATCGGCAACCATATCTGGAATGCCTATCGGCACCTATATTTGAAATGCCTATCGGCTTCAATATCTAAAATGCCTATCGGCACCTATTTTTAAAATGCCAATCGGCAACTATATCTGAAGTGCCTATCGGCACCTATATCTGAAATGCCTATCGGCACCTATTTTTGAAATGCCTATCGAAAACTACATCTAAAATGCCTATCAGCACCTATATTTGAAATGCCTATCGGCAACCACATCAGAAATGCCTATCGGCACCTATATCTGAAATGCCTTTCGGCATTTATATCTGAAATGCCTATCGACACCTATATACGAAATGCCTATCGGCACCTATATTTTAAATGCCTATCGGCAACTATATCTGATATGCCTATCGGCACCTATATCTGAAATGCCTATCTACACCTATTTTTGAAATGCCTATCGGAAACTACATCTAAAATGCCTATCGGCACATATTTTTAAAGTGCCAATCGGCAACTTAATCTGAAATTCCCATCGGCACCTATATCTGAAATGCCTATCGGCACCTCTTTCTGAAATGCCTATCGGCACCTATTTTTGAAATGCCTTTCGGAAACTACATCTGAAATGCCTATCTGCTCCTATATTTGAAATGCCTATCGGCAACCATATCTGAAAAGCCTATCGACACCTATATTTGAAATACCTATCGGCTTCTATATCTGAAATGCCTATCGGCACCTGTTTTTAAAATGCCAATCGGCAACTATATCTGAAATGCCTATCGGCACCTATATCTGAAATGCCCATCGGCACCTATTTTTGAAATGCCTATCGGAAACTACATCTAAAATGCCTATCAGCATCTATATTTGAAATGCCTATCGGCAACCATATCTGGAATGCCTATCGGCACCTAAATTTTAAATGCCTATCGGCTTCTATTCCTGAAATGCCTATCGGCACCTATTTTTAAAATGCCAATTGGCAACTATATCTGAAATGCCTATCGGCACCTATATCTGAAATGCCTATCGGCACCTATTTTTGAAATGCCTATCGGAAACTACATCTGAAATGCCCATCAGCACCTATATTTGAAATGCCTATCGGCAACCATATCTGGAATGCCTATCGGCACCTACATTTGAAATGCCTATCGGCTTCCATATCTGAAATGCCTATCGGCACCTATTTTTAAAATGCCAATCGGCAACTATATCTGAAATGCCTATCGGCACCTATATCTGAAATGCCTATCGGCACCTATTTTTGAAATGCCTATCGGAAACTACATCTGAAATGCCTATCAGCACCTATATTTGAAATGCCTATCGGCGACCATATCTGAAATGCCTATCGACACCTATATTTGAAATACCTATCGGCTTCTATATCTGAAATGCCTATCGCCACCTATTTTTAAAATGCCAATCGGTAACTATATCTGAAATGCCTATCGGCACCTATATCTGAAATGCCTATCGGCACCAATTTTTGAAACGACTATCGGAAACTACATCTCGAATGCCTATCAGCACCTATATTTGAAATGCCTATCGGCAACCATATCCGGAATGCCTATTGGCACCTACATTTGAAATGCCTATCGGCTTCTATATCTGAAATGCCTATCGGCACCTATTTTTAAAATGCCAATCAGCAACTATATCTGAAATGCCTATCGGCACCTATATTTAAAATGCCTATCGGCACCTATTTTTGAATTGCCTATCGGAAACTACATCTGAAATGCCTTTCAGCACCTATATTTGAAATTCCTATCGGCAACCATATCTGGGATGCCTATCGGCACCTATATTTGAAATGCCTATCGGCTTCTATATCTGAAATGCCTATCGGCACCTATTTTTAAAATGCCAATCGGCAACTATATCTGAAATGCCTATCGGCACCTATATCTGAAATGCCTATCGGCACCTATTTTTGAAATGCCTATCGGAAACTACATCTGAAATGCCTATCAGCACCTATATTTGAAATGCCTTTCGGCAACCATATCTGGAATGCCTATCAGCACCTATATTTGAAATGCCTATCGGCTTCTATATCTGAAATGCCTATCGGCACCTATATTTAAAATGCCAATCGGCAACTATATCTGAAATGCCTATCGGCACCTATATCTGAAATGCCTATCGGCACCTATTTTTGAAATGCCTATCGAAAACTACATCTGAAATGCCTATCAGCACCTATATTTGAAATGCCTATCGGCAACTATATCTGATATGCCTATCGGCACCTATATCTGAACTGCCTATCGGCACCTATTTTTGAAATGCCATTTGGCAACTATATCTGAAATGCCTATCGGCACCTATTTTTAAAATGCCAATCGGCAACTATATCTGAAATGCCTATCGGTACCTATTTTTGAAATGCCTATCGGAAACTACATCTGAAATGCCTATCAGCACTTATATTTGTATAGCCTATCGGCAACCATATCGGGAATGCCTATCGGCACCTATATTTGAAATGCCTATCGGCTTCTATATCTAAAATGCCTATCGGCACCTATTTTTAAAATGCCAATCGGCAACTATATCTGAAATGCCTATCGGCACCTATATCTGAAATGCCTATTAGCACCTATTTTTGAAATGCCTTTCGGAAACTACATCTGAAATGCCTATCTGCTCCTATATTTGAAATGCCTATCGGCAACCATATCTGGAATGCCTATCGGCACCTACATTTGAAATGCCTATCGGCACTATATCTGATATGCCTATCGGCACCTATATCTGAAATGCCTATCGGCACCTATTTTTGAAATGCCAATCGGCAACTATATCTGAAATGCCTATCGGCACCTATTTTTAAAATGCCAATCGGCAACTATATCTGAAATGCCTATCGGCAACTATATTTGAAATGCCTATCGGCACCTATTTTTGAAATGCCTATCGGAAACTACATCTGAAATGCCTATCAGCACCTATATTTGAAATGCCTATCGGCAACCATATCTGGAATGCCAATCAGCACCTATATTTGAAATGCCTATCGGCTTCTATATCTGAAATGCCTATCGGCACCTATTTTTAAATTGCCAATTGGCAACTATATCTGAAATGCCTATCGGCACCTATATCTTAAATGCCTATCGGCACCTATTTTTGAAATGCCTATCGGAAACTACATCTGATATGCCTATCAGCACCTATATTTGAAATGCCTATCGGCAACTATATCTGATATGCCTATCGGCACCTATATCTGAAATGCCTATCGGCACCTATTTTTGAAATGCCAATCGGCAACTATATCTGAAATGCCTATCGGCACCTATTTTTAAAATGCCAATCGGCAACTATATCTGAAATGCCTATCGGTACCTATTTTTGAAATGCCTATCGGAAACTACATCTGAAATGCCTATCAGCACTTATATTTGTATAGCCTATCGGCAACCATATCGGGAATGCCTATCGGCACCTATATTTGAAATGCCAATTGGCAACTATATCTGAAATGCCTATCGGCACCTATATCTGAAATGCCTATCGGCACCTATTTTTGAAATGCCTATCGGAAACTACATCTGAAATGCCCATCAGCACCTATATTTGAAATGCCTATCGGCAACCATATCTGGAATGCCTATCGGCACCTACATTTGAAATGCCTATCGGCTTCCATATCTGAAATGCCTATCGGCACCTATTTTTAAAATGCCAATCGGCAACTATATCTGAAATGCCTATCGGCACCTATATCTGAAATGCCTATCGGCACCTATTTTTGAAATGCCTATCGGAAACTACATCTGAAATGCCTATCAGCACCTATATTTGAAATGCCTATCGGCGACCATATCTGAAATGCCTATCGACACCTATATTTGAAATACCTATCGGCTTCTATATCTGAAATGCCTATCGCCACCTATTTTTAAAATGCCAATCGGTAACTATATCTAAAATGCCTATCGGCACCTATATCTGAAATGCCTATCGGCACCAATTTTTGAAATGACTATCGGAAACTACATCTCGAATGCCTATCAGCACCTATATTTGAAATGCCTATCGGCAACCATATCCGGAATGCCTATTGGCACCTACATTTGAAATGCCTATCGGCTTCTATATCTGAAATGCCTATCGGCACCTATTTTTAAAATGCCAATCAGCAACTATATCTGAAATGCCTATCGGCACCTATATTTAAAATGCCTATCGGCACCTATTTTTGAATTGCCTATCGGAAACTACATCTGAAATGCCTATCAGCACCTATATTTGAAATTCCTATCGGCAACCATATCTGGGATGCCTATCGGCACCTATATTTGAAATGCCTATCGGCTTCTATATCTGAAATGCCTATCGGCACCTATTTTTAAAATGCCAATCGGCAACTATATCTGAAATGCCTATCGGCACCTATATCTGAAATGCCTATCGGCACCTATTTTTGAAATGCCTATCGGAAACTACATCTGAAATGCCTATCAGCACCTATATTTGAAATGCCTTTCGGCAACCATATCTGGAATGCCTATCAGCACCTATATTTGAAATGCCTATCGGCTTCTATATCTGAAATGCCTATCGGCACCTATATTTAAAATGCCAATCGGCAACTATATCTGAAATGCCTATCGGCACCTATATCTGAAATGCCTATCGGCACCTATTTTTGAAATGCCTATCGAAAACTACATCTGAAATGCCTATCAGCACCTATATTTGAATTGCCTATCGGCAACTATATCTGATATGCCTATCGGCACCTATATCTGAACTGCCTATCGGCACCTATTTTTGAAATGCCATTTGGCAACTATATCTGAAATGCCTATCGGCACCTATTTTTAAAATGCCAATCGGCAACTATATCTGAAATGCCTATCGGTACCTATTTTTGAAATGCCTATCGGAAACTACATCTGAAATGCCTATCAGCACTTATATTTGTATAGCCTATCGGCAACCATATCGGGAATGCCTATCGGCACCTATATTTGAAATGCCTATCGGCTTCTATATCTAAAATGCCTATCAGCACCTATTTTTAAAATGCCAATCGGCAACTATATCTGAAATGCCTATCGGCACCTATATCTGAAATGCCTATTAGCACCTATTTTTGAAATGCCTTTCGGAAACTACATCTGAAATGCCTATCTGCTCCTATATTTGAAATGCCTATCGGCAACCATATCTGGAATGCCTATCGGCACCTACATTTGAAATGCCTATCGGCACTATATCTGATATGCCTATCGGCACCTATATCTGAAATGCCTATCGGCACCTATTTTTGAAATGCCAATCGGCAACTATATCTGAAATGCCTATCGGCACCTATTTTTAAAATGCCAATCGGCAACTATATCTGAAATGCCTATCGGCAACTATATTTGAAATGCCTATCGGCACCTATTTTTGAAATGCCTATCGGAAACTACATCTGAAATGCCTATCAGCACCTATATTTGAAATGCCTATCGGCAATTATATCTGGAATGCCAATCAGCACCTATATTTGAAATGCCTATCGGCTTCTATATCTGAAATGCCTATCGGCACCTATTTTTAAATTGCCAATTGGCAACTATATCTGAAATGCCTATCGGCACCTATATCTTAAATGCCTATCGGCACCTATTTTTGAAATGCCTATCGGAAACTACATCTGATATGCCTATCAGCACCTATATTTGAAATGCCTATCGGCAACTATATCTGATATGCCTATCGGCACCTATATCTGAAATGCCTATCGGCACCTATTTTTGAAATGCCAATCGGCAACTATATCTGAAATGCCTATCGGCACCTATTTTTAAAATGCCAATCGGCAACTATATCTGAAATGCCTATCGGTACCTATTTTTGAAATGCCTATCGGAAACTACATCTGAAATGCCTATCAGCACTTATATTTGTATAGCCTATCGGCAACCATATCGGGAATGCCTATCGGCACCTATATTTGAAATGCCTATCGGCTTCTATATCTGAAATGCCTATCGGCACCTATTTTTAAAATGCCAATCGGCAACTATATCTGAAATGCCTATCGGCACCTATATCTGAAATGCCTATCGGCACCAATTTTTGAAATGCCTATCGGAAACTACATCTGAAATGCCTATCAGCACCTATATTTGAAATGCCTATCGGCAACCATATCTGGAATGCTTATCGGCACCTATATTTGAAATGCCTATCGGTTTTCTATATCTGAAATGCCTATCGGCACCTATTTTTAAAATGCCAATCGGCAACTATATCTGAAATGCCTATCGGCACCTATATTTGAAATGCCTATCGGCACCTATTTTTGAAATGCCTATCGGAAACTACATCTGTAATGCGTATCAGCACCTATATTTGAAATGCCTATCGGCAACCATATCTGGAAAGCCAATCAGCACCTATATTTGAAATGCCTATCGGCTTCTATATCTGAAATGCCTATCGGCACCTATTTTTAAAATGCCAATCGGCAACTATATCTGAAATGCCTATCGGCACCTATATCTGAAATGTCTATCGGCACCTATTTTTGAAATGCCTATCGGAAACTACATCTGAAATGCCTATCAGCACCTATATTTGAAATGCCTATCGGCAACCATATCTGGAATGCCTATCGGCACCTATATTTGAAATGCCTATCGGCTTCTATATCTGAAATGCCTATCGGCACCTATTTTTAAAATGCCAATCGGCAACTATATCTGAAATGCCTATCGGCACCTATATCTGAAATGCCTATCGGCACCTATTTTAGAAATGCCTATCGGAAACTACATTTGAAATGCCTATCAGCTCCAATATTTGAAATGCCTATCGGCAACCATATCTGAAATGCCTATCCACACTTATATTTGAAATGCCTATCGGCTTCTATATCTGAAATGCCTATCGGCACCTATTTTTAAAATGCCAATCGGCAACTATATCTGAAATGCCTATCGGCACCTATTTTTAAAATGCCAATCGGCAACTATATCTGAAATGCCTATCGGCACCTATATCTGATATGCCTATCGGTCCCTATATCTGAAATGCCTATCGGCACCTATTTTTTAAAATGCCAATCGGCAACTATATCTGAAATGCCTATCGGCACCTATTTTTAAAATGCCAATCGGCAACTATATCTGAAATGCCTATCGGCACCTATATTTGAAATGCCTATCGGCACCTATTTTTGAAATGCCTATCGGAAACTACATCTGAAATGCCTATCAGCACCTATATTTGAAATGCCTATCGGCAACCATATCTGGAATGCCAATCAGCACCTATATTTGAAATGCCTATCGGCTTCTATATCTGAAATGCCTATCGGCACCTATTTTTAAATTGCCAATCGGCAACTATATCTGAAATGCCTATCGGCACCTATATCTGAAATGCCTATCGGCACCTATTTTTGAAATGCCTATCGGAAACTACATCTGAAATGCCTATCAGCATCTATATTTGAAATGCCTATCGGCAACTATATCTGATATGCCTATCGGCACCTATATCTGAAATGCCTATCGGCACCTATTTTTGAAATGCCAATCGGCAACTATATCTGAAATGCCTATCGGCACCTATTTTTAAAATGCCAATCGGCAACTATATCTGAAATGCCTATCGGTACCTATTTTTGAAATGCCTATCGGAAACTACATCTAAAATGCCTATCAGCACTTATATTTGTATAGCCTATCGGCAACCATATCGGGAATGCCTATCGGCACCTATATTTGAAATGCCTATCGGCTTCTATATCTGAAATGCCTATCGGCACCTATTTTTAAAATGCCAATCGGCAACTATATCTGAAATGCCTATCGGCACCTATATCTGAAATGCCTATTGGCACCTATTTTTGAAATGCCTTTTGGAAACTACATCTGAAATGCCTATCTGCTCCTATATTTGAAATGCCTATCGGCAACCATATCTGGAATGCCTATCGGCACCTACATTTGAAATGCCTATCGGCTTCTATATCTGAAATGCCTATCGGCACCTATTTTTAAAATGCCAATCGGCAACTATATCTGAAATGCCTATCGGCACCTATATCTGAAATGCCTATCGGCACCAATTTTTGAAATGCCTATCGGAAACTACATCTGAAATGCCTATCAGCACCTATATTTGAAATGCCTATCGGCAACCATATCTGGAATGCTTATCGGCACCTATATTTGAAATGCCTATCGGCTTCTATATCTGAAATGCCTATCGGCACCTATTTTTAAAATGCCAATCGGCAACTATATCTGAAATGCCTATCGGCACCTATATTTAAAATGCCTATCGGCACCTATTTTTGAAATGCCTATCGGAAACTACATCTGTAATGCGTATCAGCACCTATATTTGAAATGCCTATCGGCAACCATATCTGGAATGCCAATCAGCACCTATATTTGAAATGCCTATCGGCTTCTATATCTGAAATGCCTATCGGCACCTATTTTTAAAATGCCAATCGGCAACTATATCTGAAATGCCTATCGGCACCTATATCTGAAATGTCTATCGGCACCTATTTTTGAAATGCCTATCGGAAACTACATCTGAAATGCCTATCAGCACCTATATTTGAAATGCCTATCGGCAACCATATCTGGAATGCCTATCGGCACCTATATTTGAAATGCCTATCGGCTTCTATATCTGAAATGCCTATCGGCACCTATTTTTAAAATGCCAATCGGCAACTATATCTGAAATGCCTATCGGCACCTATATCTGAAATGCCTATCGGCACCTATTTTAGAAATGCCTATCGGAAACTACATTTGAAATGCCTATCAGCTCCAATATTTGAAATGCCTATCGGCAACCATATCTGAAATGCTATCCACACCTATATTTGAAATACCTATCGGCTTCTATATCTAAAATGCCTATCGGCACCTATTTTTAAAATGCCAATCGGCAACTATATCTGAAATGCCTATCGGCACCTATATCTGAAATGCCTATCGGCACCAATTTTAGAAATGCCTATCGGAAACTACATCTGAAATGCCTATCAGCACCTATATTTGAAATACCTATCGGCAACCATATCTGGAATGCCTATCGGCACCTATATTTGAAATGCCTATCGGCTTCTATATCTGAAATGCCTATCGGCTCCTATTTTTAAAATGCCAATCGGCAACTATATCTGAAATGCCTATCGGCACCTATATCTGAAATGCCTATCGGCACCTATTTTTGAAATGCCTATCGGAAACTATATCTGGAATGCCTATCAGCATCTATATTTGAAATGCCTGTCGGCAACCATATCTGAAATGCCTATCGGCACCTATATTTGAAATGCCTATCGGCTTCTATATCTGAATTGCCTATCGACACCTATTTTTAAAATGCCTATCGGCAACTATATCTGAAATGCCTATCAGCACCTATATCTGAAATGCCTATCGGCACCAATTTTTGAAATGCCTATCGGAAACTACATCTGAAATGCCTATCAGCACCTATATTTGAAAT
>JAVRKA010000964.1:0-35974 GCA_034508555.1 Venustoraphidia nigricollis | reverse complement strand
CCTATTTTTAAAATGCCAATCGGCAACTATATCTGAAATGCCTATCGGCACCTATATCTGAAATGCCTATCGACACCTATATCTGAAATGCCTATCGACACCTATATCTGAAATGCCTATCGACACCTATATTTGAAATGCCTATCGACACCTATATCTGAAATGCCTATCGACACCTATATCTGAAATGCCTATCGACACCTATATCTGAAATGCCTATCGACACCTATATCTGAAATGCCTATCGACACCTATATCTGAAATGCCTATCGACACCTATTTTTGAATTGCCTATCGGAAACTACATCTGAAATGCCTATCAGCACCTATATTTGAAATGCCTATCGGCAACCATATCTGGAATGCCTATCGGCACCTATATTTGAAATGCCTATCGGCTTCTATATCTGAAATGCCTATCGGCACCTATTTTTAAAATGCCAATCGGCAACTATATCTGAAATGCCTATCGGCACCTATATCTGAAATGCCTATCGACACCTATATCTGAAATGCCTTTCGACACCTATATCTGAAATGCCTATCGACACCTATATCTGAAATGCCTATCGACACCTATATCTGAAATGCCTATCGACACCTATATCTGAAATGCCTTTCGACACCTATATCTGAAATGCCTATCGACACCTATATCTGAAATGCCTATCGACACCTATATCTGAAATGCCTATCGACACCTATATCTGAAATGCCTTTCGACACCTATATCTGAAATGCCTATCGACACCTATATCTGAAATGCCTATCGACACCTATATCTGAAATGCCTATCGACACCTATTTTTAAAATGCCTAGCGGAAACTACATCTGAAATGCCTATCAGCACCTATATTTGAAATGCCTATCGGCAACCATATCTGGAATGCCTATCGGCACCTATATTTGAAATGCCTATCGGCTTCTATATCTGAAATGCCTATCGGCACCTATTTTTAAAATGCCAATTGGCAACTATATCTGAAATGCCTATCGGCACCTATATCTGAAATGCCTATCGACACCTACATCTGAAATGCCTATCGACACCTATATCTGAAATGCCTATCGACACCTATATCTGAAATGCCTATCGACACCTATATCTGAAATGCTTATCGACACCTATATCTGAAATGCCTATCGACACCTATATCTGAAATGCCTATCGACACCTATATCTGAAATGCCTATCGACACCTATATCTGAAATGCCTATCGACACCTATATCTGAAATGCCTATCGACACCTATTTTTGAAATGCCTATCGGAAACTACATCTGAAATGCCTATCAGCACCTATATTTGAAATGCCTATCGGCAACCATATCTGGAATGCCTATCGGAACCTATATTTGAAATGCCTATCGGCTTCTATATCTGAAATGCCTATCGGCACCTATTTTTAAAATGCCAATCGGCAACTATATCTGAAATGCCTATCGGCACCTATATCTGAAATGCCTATCGACACCTATATCTGAAATGCCTATCGACACCTATATCTGAAATGCCATTCGACACCTATATCTGAAATGCCTATCGACACTTATATCTGAAATGCCTATCGACACCTATATCTGAAATGCCTATCGACACCTATATCTGAAATGCCTATCGACACCTATATCTGAAATGCCTATCGACACCTATTTTTGAAATGCCTATCGGAAACTACATCTGAAATGCCTATCAGCACCTATATTTGAAATGCCTATCGGCAACCATATCTGGAATGCCTATCGGCACCTATATTTGAAATGCCTATCGGCTTCTATATCTAAAATGCCTATCGGCACCTATTTTTAATATGCCAATCGGCAACTATATCTGAAAGGCCTATCGGCACCTATATCTGAAATGCCTATCGACACCTGTATCTGAAATGCCTATCGACACCTATATCTGAAATGTCATTCGACTGGTTTCCCAAAGGTAAAAAAATAAATTTTTTAGAAATGTCGGACAGCCAATCTTAAGCGTTACAACTAGCCGCAATAACAAATTACGTATCTTGCATCAAAATATACAATGCTTAAGAAATAAAAATCTTGAATTAGAAGTGTTCCTCAGTTCTATAACGCCAAGGCCAGAAGTTCTTTGTTTCTCGGAGCATTGGTTGACTCTAAATGAGCATATAGACATTGCTGATTACTCCTTAGCCTCAATCTACTATAGAACTACGGCCCAGCATGGTGGTTCGTGTATTTATGTCACCAAAAATACAGACTATAGTGTCATCAATAAAACTTGTTTTCTAAATGACGATTTTAACTTTGAAGCAACAACGATTAAATTAACAAAATACAACGTAATAGTTTCGTGTGTGTACCGATCTCCAGTCAGCAATACAAATATATTTTTTAACAATCTAGATCAATATTTAGATTTGTTATTTAAAACTAATAACCGCATTATACTCTGTGGTGATTTCAATATCGATCTTTTGAAAAACTCTACAGATTCGTCCAAGTTCAGGGAAATATTAACTACTTTCAACTTACAGTTCAAGGTTACTGATCCTACGCGTATCACTGCATTTTCCGCCACCTGCATAGATAATATTATAACAAATTTGCCAAATTCAAATTCACAAATAATAAGCTCGTACCTGTCTGACCATACAGCGCAATTATTGTGCTGTGACACTGCTACTAGCAAATGTGAATCCAATATTATCTATAGACGATATTTTACACCCTCAGCGATAGAGCAGTTTAATTATTATATTTCTAAACATGACTGGCGTGACTTTTATGAATTAACTAATAGTGATGATGCCTATTTGTATTTTCATGACACTTTTGTTTTTCACATGAATGTATGTTTTCCAAAAAACGGATAAAGAAATCATACAATAAAAATATTAAAAGCTGGATTACACCGCAGATTTTAGAAATTATTGAAATTAAAAGACATTACTTTGAATTAACAAAATCTTTTCCGGGTGACATTTTTTTAAAGGATCAATATAAACATATTTGTGCATTTGTAAAAAACCATGTTAATGCTGCTAAAAAACAAGCGAATGATAACTTTATTTTGAATTCTAAAAATCGTGTTAAAGCAGCATGGAATATAATAAATAGATCCATTGGTAAAACTCAAAAAAGCGCTGTAGCTCTGAAACAGATAAAAGTGGATAATGAACTTTTTACAGATTCCAAAATTATTGCCAACAAATTTAATGAATTCTACGTGGACATCTCTAGCAATATGAACTTAAGCGCACCTAACCTCGAATATTTTAAAGTTTCAAACTGCCTGAACAGCTTTGTATTATTCCCTGTAACAGATGTTGAAGTAAAAAACGAAATCTCAAATCTTAAAAATACTAACTCGGTTGGTTGGGATGAGATTCCTGTCATACTATTAAAGAGCAATGCTATTTTAATTTCAAAATTTTTAACCTATATAATAAATTTAAGTTTCAAAAGTGCGGTTTTTCCACAATTTTTAAAATGGGCAGTGATCAAACCATTATTTAAAAGTGGTGATACGGAATGTTTAAATAATTATCGTCCCATCGCGTTGCTTCCCAACATTTCTAAAATCATTGAGCGCATTGTGCATAAACAATTGTTGACTTTCCTCAATCAAAACAATATACTCTCCAAGAAGCAATTCGGCTTTCTACGAGGGAAAGATACTATTCTTGCAGCCTACGAAGCTATATCAAAAATTTTAGAAAATGTCAATCAGCATAAGTATACTATGTCAGCGTCATTAGACTTAAGTAAAGCCTTTGATTCAGTAAACCACGAACTCTTGCTTCTGAAGCTCCAATCGTATGGTATACGTGGGCACGCCAATTCCTGGTTTTCTTCATATTTATGTGACAGAAGTCAGCAAGTCCAACTAAATCACTGTCTATCCGATTGGAAGCCCGTTTCCTGTGGAGTTCCTCAGGGATCCATTCTAGGCCCTCTTATGTTTCTTCTCTACATAAATGATTTGCCATCTTCAACTCCGGCAGATGTTGTGCTTTATGCTGACGACACGACGATCATCATACAAGATCCCGTATTTGACAATCTTCAAGTGCATCTTAATAGCGTCGCTGCACATCTCAGTGAATGGTTTAATTTCAATACATTGCAACTCAATGTCAAAAAGACTCAATTAATGTGCTATAGTGCGGCTAAATCATGCAGGTCAAATAACGTGGAATTTCTCGGTAAAACAATGGCTTTACATTCTAATATAAAATTTTTAGGTATTTTTATGGATTTTAATTTTTCATGGAAAACTCATATAGATTTCGTCAAGGTTAAGCTTGCTCGTTATGTTTATATGATAAGAAATCTCTCTAGTGTAACTAACTATCACGTTTTAATGTCCGTTTACTATGCTTTTGTGTTTTCTTCGATCAATTACGGCATTATTTTATGGGGAGCCGCAAGTGAGTGCAGTGGTCTATTCATATTACAAAAAAAGACTATCAGAGCATTGTTTATGCTCAGTCCACAAACCTCATGTAAACCTTATTTTAAAAATTATAAAATTTTAACTTTTTATTCAATGTATGTTTATGAAGTGTCTGTGTTTGTGAAATCACATTCAAATTATTTTAATACAAATATTTCGATACACAATAAGAACACGAGACGAGCTGGCAACCTGCGTACTCCACTGCCAAAATCCTCTATGTATCGAAATAATGTAAATTTTAATTTAGTTGACATTTTTAATAAAGTTCCGAGTGAAATTAAAGACCTACCTCTATCACCTTTTAAAAGACAATTGAAAAAATATTTAATTGAAAAATGTCTCTATTGTATTGACGAGTTCTAATTTTATCTGTATTTTAATTATTATTTATGTAATGTATATTGACATATTTCACAGCTTTTACGCTATTTACGAAATAAATATATCTATCTATCTATCTATCTATCTATATCTGAAATGCCTATCGACACCTATATCTGAAATGCCTATCGACACCTATATCTGAAATTCCTATCGACACCTATATCTGAAATGCCTATCGACACCTATATCTGAAATGCCTATCGACACCTATATCTGAAATGCCTATCGACACCTATTTTTGAAATGCCTATCGGAGACTACATCTGAAATACCTATCAGCACCTATATTTGAAATGCCTATCGGCAACCATATCTGGAATGCCTATCGGCACCTATATTTGAAATGCCTATCGGCTTCTATATCTGAAATGCCTATCGGCACCTATTTTTAAAATGCGAATCGGCAACTATATCTGAAATGCCTATCAGCACCTATATCTAAAATGCCTATCGACACCTATATCTGAAATGCCTATCGACACCTATATCTGAAATGCCTATCGACACCTACATCTGAAATGCCTATCGACACCTATATCTGAAATGCCTATCGACACCTATATCTGAAATGCCTATCGACACCTATATCTGAAATGCCTATCGACACCTATATCTGAAATGCCTATCGACACCTATATCTGAAATGCCTATCGACACCTATATCTGAAATGCCTATCGACACCTATATCTGAAATGCCTATCGACACCTATATCTGAAATGCCTATCGACACCTATATCTGAAATGCCTATCGACACCTATATCTGAAATGCCTATCGACACCTATTTTTGAAATGCCTATCGGAAACTACATCTGAAATGCCTATCAGCACCTATATTTGAAATGCCTTACGGCAACCATATCTGGAATGCCTATCGGCACCTATATTTGAAATGCCTATCGGCTTCTATATCTGAAATGCCTATCGGCACCTATTTTTAAAATGCCAATCGGCAACTATATCTGAAATGCCTATCGGCACCTATATCTGAAATGCCTATCGACACCTATATCTGAAATGCCTATCGACACCTATATCTGAAATGCCTATCGACACCTATATCTGAAATGCCTATCGACACTTATATCTGAAATGCCTATCGACACCTATATCTGAAATGCCTATCGACACCTATATCTGAAATGCCTATCGACACCTATATCTGAAATGCCTATCGACACCTATTTTTGAAATGCCTATCGGAAACTACATCTGAAATGCCTATCATATCCTATATTTGAAATGCCTATCGGCAACCATATCTGGAATGCCTATCGGCACCTATATTTGAAATGCCTATCGGCTTCTATATCTGAAATGCCTATCGGCACCTATTTTTAAAATGCCAATCGGAAACTACATCTGAAATGCCTATCAGCACCTATATTTGAAATGCCTATCGGCAACCATATCTGGAATGCCTATCGGCACCTATATTTGAAATGCCTATCGGCTTCTATATCTGAAATGCCTATCGGCACCTATTTTTAAAATGCCAATCGGCAACTATATCTGAAATGCCTATCGGCACCTATATCTGAAATGCCTATCGACACCTATATCTGAAATGCCTATCGACACCTATATCTGAAATGCCTATCGACACCTATATTTGAAATGCCTATCGACACCTATATCTGAAATGCCTATCGACACCTATATCTGAAATGCCTATCGACACCTATATCTGAAATGCCTATCGACACCTATATCTGAAATGCCTATCGACACCTATATCTGAAATGCCTATCGACACCTATTTTTGAATTGCCTATCGGAAACTACATCTGAAATGCCTATCAGCACCTATATTTGAAATGCCTATCGGCAACCATATCTGGAATGCCTATCGGCACCTATATTTGAAATGCCTATCGGCTTCTATATCTGAAATGCCTATCGGCACCTATTTTTAAAATGCCAATCGGCAACTATATCTGAAATGCCTATCGGCACCTATATCTGAAATGCCTATCGACACCTATATCTGAAATGCCTTTCGACACCTATATCTGAAATGCCTATCGACACCTATATCTGAAATGCCTATCGACACCTATATCTGAAATGCCTATCGACACCTATATCTGAAATGCCTTTCGACACCTATATCTGAAATGCCTATCGACACCTATATCTGAAATGCCTATCGACACCTATATCTGAAATGCCTATCGACACCTATATCTGAAATGCCTTTCGACACCTATATCTGAAATGCCTATCGACACCTATATCTGAAATGCCTATCGACACCTATATCTGAAATGCCTATCGACACCTATTTTTAAAATGCCTAGCGGAAACTACATCTGAAATGCCTATCAGCACCTATATTTGAAATGCCTATCGGCAACCATATCTGGAATGCCTATCGGCACCTATATTTGAAATGCCTATCGGCTTCTATATCTGAAATGCCTATCGGCACCTATTTTTAAAATGCCAATTGGCAACTATATCTGAAATGCCTATCGGCACCTATATCTGAAATGCCTATCGACACCTACATCTGAAATGCCTATCGACACCTATATCTGAAATGCCTATCGACACCTATATCTGAAATGCCTATCGACACCTATATCTGAAATGCTTATCGACACCTATATCTGAAATGCCTATCGACACCTATATCTGAAATGCCTATCGACACCTATATCTGAAATGCCTATCGACACCTATATCTGAAATGCCTATCGACACCTATTTTTGAAATGCCTATCGGAAACTACATCTGAAATGCCTATCAGCACCTATATTTGAAATGCCTATCGGCAACCATATCTGGAATGCTTATCGGCACCTATATTTGAAATGCCTATCGGCTTCTATATCTGAAATGCCTATCGGCACCTATTTTTAAAATGCCAATCGGCAACTATATCTGAAATGCCTATCGGCACCTATATCTGAAATGCCTATCGACACCTATATCTGAAATGCCTATCGACACCTATATCTGAAATGCCTATCGACACCTATATCTGAAATGCCTATCGACACCTATATCTGAAATGCCTATCGACACCTATATCTGAAATGCCTATCGACACCTATTTTTGAAATGCCTATCGGAAACTACATCTGAAATGCCTATCAGCACCTATATTTAAAATGCCTATCGGCAACCATATCTGGAATGCCTATCGGCACCTACATTTGAAATGCCTATCGGCTTCTATATCTGAAATGCCTATCGGCACCTATTTTTAAAATGCAAATCGGCAACTATATCTGAAATGCCTATCGGCACCTATATCTGAAATGCCTATCGACACCTATATCTGAAATGCCTATCGATACCTATATCTGAAATGCCTATCGACACCTATATCTGAAATGCCTATCGACACCTATATCTGAAATGCCTATCGACACCTATATCTGAAATGCCTATCGACACCTATATCTGAAATGCCTATCGACACCTATATCTGAAATGCCTATCGACACCTATTTTTGAAATGCCTATCGGAAACTACATCTGAAATGCCTATCAGCACCTATATTTGAAATGCCTATCGGCAACCATATCTGGAATGCCTATCGGCACCTATATTTGAAATGCCTATCGGCTTCTATATCTGAAATGCCTATCGGCACCTATTTTTAAAATGCCAATCGGCAACTATATCTGAAATGCCTATCGGCACCTATATCTGAAATGCCTATCGACACCTATATCTGAAATGCCTACCGACACTTATATCTGAAATGCCTATCGGCACCTATTTTTAAAATGCCAATCGGCAACTATATTTGAAATGCCTATCGACACCTATATCGGAAATGCCTATCGACACCTATATCTGAAATGCCTATCGACACCTATATCTGAAATGCCTATCGACACCTATATCTGAAATGCCTATCGACACCTATATCTGAAATGCCTATCGACACCTATATCTGAAATGCCTATCGACACCTATTTTTGAAATGCCAATCGGAAACTACATCTGAAATGCCTATCAGCACCTATATTTGAAATGCTTATCGGCAACCATATCTGGAATGCCTATCGGCACCTATATTTGAAATGCCTATCGGCTTCTATATCTGAAATGCCTATCGGCACCTATTTTTAAAATGCCAATCGGCAACTATATCTGAAATGCCTATCGGCACCTATTTCTGAAATGCCTATCGACACCTATATCTGAAATGCCTATCGACACCTATATCTGAAATGCCTATCGACACCTATATCTGAAATGCCTATCGACACCTATATCTGAAATGCCTATCGACACCTATATCTGAAATGCCTATCGACACCTATATCTGAAATGCCTATCTACACCTATATCTGAAATGCCTATCGACACCTATTTTTGAAATGCCTATCGGAAACTACATCTGAAATGCCTATCAGCACCTATATTTGAAATGCCTATCGGCAACCATATCTGGAATGCCTATCGGCACCTATATTTGAAATGCCTATCGGCTTCTATATCTGATATGCCTATCGGCACCTATTTTTAAAATGCCAATCGGCAACTATATCTGAAATGCCTATCGGCACCTATATCTGAAATGCCTATCGACACCTATATCTGAAATGCCTATCGACATCTATATCTGAAATGCCTATCGACACCTATATCTGAAATGCCTATCGACACCTATATCTGAAATGCCTATCGACACCTATATCTGAAATGCCTATCGACACCTATATCTGAAATGCCTATCGACACCTATATCTGAAATGCCCTCGACACCTATATCTGAAATGCCTATCGACACCTATATCTGAAATGCCTATCGACACCTATATCTGAAATGCCTATCGACACCTATATCTGAAATGCCTATCGACACCTATATCTGAAATGCCTATCGACACCTATATCTGAAATGCCTATCGACACCTATATCTGAAATGCCTATCGACACCTATATCTGAAATGCCTATCGACACCTATATCTGAAATGCCTATCGACACCTATATCTGAAATGCCTATCGACACCTATATCTAAAATGCCTATCGACACCTATTTTTGAAATGCCTATCGGAAACTACATCTGAAATGCCTATCAGCACCTATATTTGAAATGCCTATCGGCAACCATATCTGGAATGCCTATCGGCACCTATATTTGAAATGCCTATCGGCTTTTATATCTGAAATGCCTATCGGCACCTATTTTTAAAATGCCAATCGGCAACTATATCTGAAATGCCTATCGGCACCTATATCTGAAATGCCTATCGACACCTATATCTGAAATGCCTATCGACACCTATATCTGAAATGCCTATCGACACCTATATCTGAAATGCCTATCGACACCTATATCTGAAATGCCTATCGATACCTATTTTTGAAATGCCTATCGGAAACTACATCTGAAATGCCTATCAGCACCTATATTTGAAATGCCTATCGGCAACCATATCTGGAATGCTTATCGGCACCTATATTTGAAATGCCTATCGGCTTCTATATCTGAAATGCCTATCGGCACCTATTTTTAAAATGCCAATCGGCAACTATATCTGAAATGCCTATCGGCACCTATATCTGAAATGCCTATCGACACCTATATCTGAAATGCCTATCGACACCTATATCTGAAATGCCTATCGACACCTATATCTGAAATGCCTATCGACACCTATATCTGAAATGCCTATCGACACCTATATCTGAAATGCCTATCGACACCTATATCTGAAATGCCTATCGACACCTATTTTAGAAATGCCTATCGGAAACTACATCTGAAATGCCTATCAGCACCTATATTTGAAATTCCTATCGGCAACCATATCTGGAATGCCTATCGGCACCTATATTTGAAATGCCTATCGGCTTCTATATCTGAAATGCCTATCGGCACCTATTTTTAAAATGCCAATCGGCAACTATATCTGAAATGCCTATCGGCCCCTATATCTGAAATGCCTATCGGCACCTATATCTGAAATGCCTATCGACACCTATATCTGAAATGCCTATCGACACCTATATCTGAAATGCCTAACGACACCTATATCTGAAATGCCTATCGACACCTATATCTGAAATGCCTATCGACACCTATATCTGAAATGCCTATCGACACCTATATCTGAAATGACTATCGACACCTATTTTTGAAATGCCTATCGGAAACTACATCTGAAATGCCTATCAGCACCTATATTTGAAATGCCTATCGGCAACCATATCTGGAATGCCTATCGGCAACTATATTTGAAATGCCTATCGGCTTCTATATCTGAAATGCCTATCGGCACCTATTTTTAAAATGCCAATCGGCAACTATATCTGAAATGCCTATCGGCACCTATATCTGAAATGCCTATCGACACCTATATCTGAAATGCCTATCGACACCTATATCTGAAATGCCTATCGACACCTATATCTGAAATGCCTATCGACACCTATATCTGAAATGCCTATCGACACCTATATCTGAAATGCCTATCGACACATATATCTGAAATGCCTATCGACACCTATATCTGAAATGCCTATCGACACCTATATCAGAAATGCCTATCGACACTTATTTTTGAAATGCCTATCGGAAACTACATCTGAAATGCCTATCAGCACCTATATTTGAAATGCCTATCGGCAACCATATCTGGAATGCCTATCGGCACCTATATTTGAAATGCCTATCGGCTTCTATATCTGAAATGCCTATCGGCACCTATTTTTAAAATGCCAATCGGCAACTATATCTGAAATGCCTATCGGCACCTATATCTGAAATGCCTATCGACACCTATATCTGAAATGCCTATCGACACCTATATCTGAAATGCCTATCGACACCTATATCTGAAATGCCTATCGACACCTATATCTGAAATGCCTATCGACACCTATATCTGAAATGCCTATCGACACCTATATCTGAAATGCCTATCGACACCTATATCTGAAATGCCTATCGACACCTATATCTGAAATGCCTATCGACACCTATATCTGAAATGCTTATCGACACCTATTTTTGAAATGCCAATCGGAAACTACATCTGAAATGCCTATCAGCACCTATATTTGAAATGCCTATCGGCAACCATATCTGGAATGCCTATCGGCACCTATATTTGAAATGCCTATCGGCTTCTATATCTGAAATGCCTATCGGCACCTATTTTTAAAATGCCAATCGGCAACTATATCTGAAATGCCTATCGGCACCTATATCTAAAATGCCTATCGACACCTATATCTGAAATGCCTATCGACACCTATATCTGAAATGCCTATCGACACCTATATCTGAAATGCCTATCGACACCTATATCTGAAATGCCTATCGACACCTATATCTGAAATGCCTATCGACACCTATATCTGAAATGCCTATCGACACCTATATCTGAAATGCCTATCGACACCTATATCTGAAATGCCTATCGACACCTATTTTTGAAATGCCAATCGGAAACTACATCTGAAATGCCTATCAGCACCTATATTTGAAATGCCTATCGGCAACCATATCTGGAATGCCTATCGGCACCTATATTTGAAATGCCTATCGGCTTCTATATCTGAAATGCCTATCGGCACCTATTTTTAAAATGCCAATCGGCAACTATATCTGAAATGCCTATCGGCACCTATATCTGAAATGCCTATCGACACCTATATCTGAAATGCCTATCGACACCTATATCTGAAATGCCTATCGACACCTATATCTGAAATGCCTATCGACACCTATATCTGAAATGCCTATCGACACCTATATCTGAAATGCCTATCGACACCTATATCTGAAATGCCTATCTACACCTATATCTGAAATGCCTATCGACACCTATTTTTGAAATGCCTATCGGAAACTACATCTGAAATGCCTATCAGCACCGATATTTGAAATGCCTATCGGCAACCATATCTGGAATGCCTATCGGCACCTATATTTGAAATGCCTATCGGCTTCTATATCTGAAATGCTTATCGGCACCTATTTTTAAAATGCCAATCGGCAACTATATCTGAAATGCCTATCGGCACCTATATCTGAAATGCCTATCGACACCTATATCTGAAATGCCTATCGACACCTATATCTGAAATGCCTATCGACACCTATATCTGAAATGCCTATCGACACCTTTATCTGAAATGCCTATCGACACCTATATCTGAAATGCCTATCGACACCTATATATGAAATGCCTATCGACACCTATATCTGAAATGCCTATCGACACCTATTTTTGAAATGCCTATCGGAAACTACATCTGAAATGCCTATCAGCACCTATATTTGAAATGCCTATCGGCAACCATATCTGGAATGCCTATCGGCACCAATATTTGAAATGCCTATCGGCTTCTATATCTGAAATGCCTATCGGCACCTATTTTTAAAATGCCAATCGGCAACTATATCTGAAATGCCTATCGGCACCTATATCTGAAATGCCTATCGACACCTATATCTGAAATGCCTATCGACACTTATATCTGAAATGCCTATCGACACCTATATCTGAAATGCCTATCGACACCTATATCTGAAATGCCTGTCGACACCTATATCTGAAATGCCTATCGACACCTATATCTGAAATGCCTATCGACACCTATATCTGAAATGCCTATCGACACCTATATTTGAAATGCCTATCGGCAACCATATCTGGAATGCCTATCGGCACCGATATTTGAAATGCCTATCGGCTTCTATATCTGAAATGCCTATCGGCACCTATTTTTAAAATGCCAATCGGCAACTATATCTGAAATGCTTATCGGCACCTATATCTGAAATGCCTATCGACACCTATATCTGAAATGCCTATCGACACCTATATCTGAAATGCCTATCGACACCTATATCTGAAATGCCTATCGACACCTATATCTGAAATGCCTATCGACACCTATATCTGAAATGCCTATCGACACCTATTTTTGAAATGCCTATCGGAAACTACATCTGAAATGCCTATCAGCACCTATATTTGAAATGCCTATCGGCAACCATATCTGGAATGCCTATCGGCACCTATATTTGAAATGCCTATCGGCTTCTATATCTGAAACGCCTATCGGCACCTATTTTTAAAATGCCAATCGGCAACTATATCTGAAATGCCTATCGGCACCTATATCTGAAATGCCTATCGACACCTATATCTGAAATGCCTATCGACACCTATATCTGAAATGCCTATCGACACCTATATCTGAAATGCCTATCGACAACTATATCTGAAATGCCTATCGACACCTATATCTGAAATGCCTATCGACACCTATATCTGAAATGCCTATCGAAACCTATATCTGAAATGCCTATCGACACCTATTTTTGAAATGCCTATCGGAAACTACATCTGAAATGCCTATCAGCAACTATATTTGAAATGCCTATCGGCAACCATATCTGGAATGCCTATCGGCACCTATATTTGAAATGCCTATCGGCTTCTATATCTGAAATGCCTATCGGCACCTATTTTTAAAATGCCAATCGGCAACTATATCTGAAATGCCTATCGGCACCTATATCTGAAATGCCTATCGACACCTATATCTGAAATGCCTATCGACACCTATATCTGAAATGACATTCGACACCTATATCTGAAATGCCTATCGACACCTATATCTGAAATGCCTATCGACACCTATATCTGAAATGCCTATCGACACCTATATCTGAAATGCCTATCGACACCTATATCTGAAATGCCTATCGACACCTATTTTTGAAATGCCTATCGGAAACTACATCTGAAATGCCTATCAGCACCTATATTTGAAATGCCTATCGGCAACCATATCTGGAATGCCTATCGGCACCTATATTTGAAATGCCTATCGGCTTCTATATCTGAAATGCCTATCGGCACCTATTTTTAAAATGCCAATCGGCAACTATATCTGAAATGCCTATCGGCACCTATATCTGAAATGCCTATCGGCACCTATATCTGAAATGCCTATCGACACCTATATCTGAAATGCCTATCGACACCTATATCTGAAATGCCTAACGACACCTATATCTGAAATGCCTATCGACACCTATATCTGAAATGCCTATCGACACCTATATCTGAAATGCCTATCGACACCTATATCTGAAATGCCTATCGGCTTCTATATCTGAAATGCCTATCGGCACCTATTTTTAAAATGCCAATCGGCAACTAAATCTGAAATGCCTATCGGCACCTATATCTGAAATGCCTATCGACACCTATATCTGAAATGCCTATCGACACCTATATCTGAAATGCCTATCGACACCTATATCTGAAATGCCTATCGACACCTATATCTGAAATGCCTATCGACACCTATTTTTGAAATGCCTAACGGAAACTACATCTGAAATGCCTATCAGCACCTATATTTGAAATGCCTATCGGCAACCATTTCTGGAATGCCTATCGGCACCTATATTTGAAATGCCTATCGGCTTCTATATCTGAAATGCCTATCGGCACCTATTTTTAAAATGCCAATCGGCAACTATATCTGAAATGCCTATCGGCACCTATATCTAAAATGCCTATCGACACCTATATCTGAAATGCCTATCGACACCTATATTTGAAATGCCTATCGACACCTATATCTGAAATGCCTATCGACACCTATATCTGAAATGCCTATCGACACCTATATCTGAAATGCCTATCGACACCTATATCTGAAATGCCTATCGACACCTATAACTGAAATGCCTATCGACACCTATATCTGAAATGCCTATCGACACCTATTTTTGCAATGCCAATCGGAAACTACATCTGAAATGCCTATCAGCACCTATATTTGAAATGCCTATCGGCAACCATATCTGGAATGCCTATCGGCACCTATATTTGAAATGCCTATCGGCTTCTATATCTGAAATGCCTATCGGCACCTATTTTTAATATGCCAATCGGCAACTATATCTGAAATGCCTATCGGCACCTATATCTGAAATGCCTATCGACACCTATATCTGAAATGCCTATCGACACCTATATCTGAAATGCCTATCGACACCTATATCTGAAATGCCTATCGACACCTATATCTGAAATGCCTATCGACACCTATATCTGAAATGCCTATCGACACCTATATCTGAAATGCCTATCTAAACCTATATCTGAAATGCCTATCGACACCTATTTTTGAAATGCCTATCGGAAACTACATCTGAAATGCCTATAAGCACCGATATTTGAAATGCCTATCGGCAACCATATCTGGAATGCCTATCGGCACCTATATTTGAAATGCCTATCGGCTTCTATATCTGAAATGCTTATCGGCACCTATTTTTAAAATGCCAATCGGCAACTATATCTGAAATGCCTATCGGCACCTATATCTGAAATGCCTATCGACACCTATATCTGAAATGCCTATCGACACCTATATCTGAAATGCCTATCGACACCTATATCTGAAATGCCTATCGACACCTTTATCTGAAATGCCTATCGACACCTATATCTGAAATGCCTATCGACACCTATATATGAAATGCCTATCGACACCTATATCTGAAATGCCTATCGACACCTATTTTTGAAATGCCTATCGGAAACTACATCTGAAATGCCTATCAGCACCTATATTTGAAATGCCTATCGGCAACCATATCTGGAATGCCTATCGGCACCAATATTTGAAATGCCTATCGGCTTCTATATCTGAAATGCCTATCGGCACCTATTTTTAAAATGCCAATCGGCAACTATATCTGAAATGCCTATCGGCACCTATATCTGAAATGCCTATCGACACCTATATCTGAAATGCCTATCGACACTTATATCTGAAATGCCTATCGACACCTATATCTGAAATGCCTATCGACACCTATATCTGAAATGCCTGTCGACACCTATATCTGAAATGCCTATCGACACCTATATCTGAAATGCCTATCGACACCTATATCTGAAATGCCTATCGACACCTATATTTGAAATGCCTATCGGCGGCCATATCTGGAATGCCTATCGGCACCTATATTTGAAATGCCTATCGGCTTCTATATCTGAAATGCCTATCGGCACCTATTTTTAAAATGCCAATCGGCAACTATATCTGAAATGCCTATCGGCACCTATATCTGAAATGCCTATCGACACCTATATCTGAAATGCCTATCGACACCTATATCTGAAATGCCTATCGACACCTATATCTGAAATGCCTATCGACACCTATATCTGAAATGCCTATCGACACCTATATCTGAAATGCCTATCGACACCTATATCTGAAATGCCTATCGACACCTATTTTTGAAATGCCTATCGGAAACTACATCTGAAATGCCTATCAGCACCTATATTTGAAATGCCTATCGGCAACCATATCTGGAATGCCTATCGGCACCTATATTTGAAATGCCTATCGGCTTCTATATCTGAAATGCCTATCGGCACCTATTTTTAAAATGCCAATCGGCAACTATATCTGAAATGCCTATCGGCACCTATATCTGAAATGCCTATCGACACCTATATCTGAAATGCCTATCGACACCTATATCTGAAATGCCTATCGACACCTATATCTGAAATGCCTATCGACACCTATATCTGAAATGCCTATCGACACCTATATCTGAAATGCCTATCGACACCTATATCTGAAATGCCTATCGACACCTATATCTGAAATGCCTATCGACACCTATTTTTGAAATGCTTATCGGAAACTACATCTGAAATGCCTATCAGCACCTATATTTGAAATGCCTATCGGCAACCATATCTGGAATGCCTATCGGCACCTATATTTGAAATGCCTATCGGCTTCTATATCTGAAATGCCTATCGGCACCTATTTTTAAAATGCCAATCGGCAACTATATCTGAAATGCCTATCGGCACCTATATCTGAAATGCCTATCGACACCTATATCTGAAATGCCTATCGACACCTATATCTGAAATGACATTCGACACCTATATCTGAAATGCCTATCGACACCTATATCTGAAATGACTAACGACACCTATATCTGAAATGCCTATCGACACCTATATCTGAAATGCCTATCGACACCTATATCTGAAATGCCTATCGACACCTATTTTTGAAATGCCTATCGGAAACTACATCTGAAATGCCTATCAGCACCTATATTTGAAATGCCTATCGGCAACCATATCTGGAATGCCTATCGGCACCTATATTTGAAATGCCTATCGGCTTCTATATCTGAAATGCCTATCGGCACCTATTTTTAAAATGCCAATCGGCAACTATATCTGAAATGCCTATCGGCACCTATATCTGAAATGCCTATCGACACCTATATCTGAAATGCCTATCGACACCTATATCTGAAATGCCTATCGACACCTATATCTGAAATGCCTATCGACACCTATATCTGAAATGCCTATCGACACTTATATCTAAAATGCCTATCGACACCTATTTTTGAAATGCCTATCGGAAACTACATCTGAAATGCCTATCAGCACCTATATTTGAAATGCCTATCGGCAACCATATCTGGAATGCCTATCGGCACCTATATTTGAAATGCCTATCGGCTTCTATATCTGAAATGCCTATCGGCACCTATTTTTAAAATGCCAATCGGCAACTATATCTGAAATGCCTATCGGCACCTATATCTGAAATGTCTATCGACACCTATATCTGAAATGCCTATCGACACCTATATCTGAAATGACATTCGACACCTATATCTGAAATGCCTATCGACACCTATATCTGAAATGCCTATCGACACCTATATCTGAAATGCCTATCGACACCTATATCTGAAATGCCTATCGACACCTATATCTGAAATGCCTATCGACACCTATTTTTGAAATGCCTATCGGAAACTACATCTGAAATGCCTATCAGCACGTATATTTGAAATGCCTATCGGCAACCATATCTGGAATGCCTATCGGCACCTATATTTGAAATGCCTATCGGCTTCTATATCTGAAATGCCTATCGGCACCTATTTTTAAAATGCCAATCGGCAACTATATCTGAAATGCCTATCGGCACCTATATCTGAAATGCCTATCGACACCTATATCTGAAATGCCTATCGACACCTATATTTGAAATGCCTATCGACACCTATATCTGAAATGCCTATCGACACCTATATCTGAAATGCCTATCGACACCTATATCTGAAATGCCTATCGACACCTATATCTGAAATGCCTATCGACACCTATATCTGAAATGCCTATCGACACCTATATCTGAAATGCCTATCGACACCTATATCTGAAATGCCTATCGACACCTATTTTTGAAATGCCTATCGGAAACTACATCTGAAATGCCTATCAGCACCTATATTTGAAATTCCTATCGGCAACCATATCTGGAATGCCTATCGGCACCTATATTTGAAATGCCTATCGGCTTCTATATCTGAAATGCCTATCGGCACCTATTTTTAAAATGCCAATCGGCAACTATATCTGAAATGCCTATCGGCACCTATATCTGAAATGCCTATCGGCACCTATATCTGAAATGCCTATCGACACCTATATCTGAAATGCCTATCGACACCTATATCTGAAATGCCTAACGACACCTATATCTGAAATGCCTATCGACACCTATATCTGAAATGCCTATCGACACCTATATCTGAAATGCCTATCGACACCTATATCTGAAACGACTATCGACACCTATTTTTGAAATGCCTATCGGAAACTACATCTGAAATGCCTATCAGCACCTATATTTGAAATGCCTATCGGCAACCATATCTGGAATGCCTATCGGCAACTATATTTGAAATGCCTATCGGCTTCTATATCTGAAATGCCTATCGACACCTATATCTGAAATGCCTATCGACACCTATATCTGAAATGCCTATCGACACCTATATCTGAAATGCCTATCGACACCTATATCTGAAATGCCTATCGACACCTATATCTGAAATGCCTATCGACACATATATCTGAAATGCCTATCGACACCTATATCTGAAATGCCTATCGACACCTATATCAGAAATGCCTATCGACACCTATTTTTGAAATGCCTATCGGAAACTACATCTGAAATGCCTATCAGCACCTATATTTGAAATGCCTATCGGCAACCATATCTGGAATGCCTATCGGCACCTATATTTGAAATGCCTATCGGCTTCTATATCTGAAATGCCTATCGGCACCTATTTTTAAAATGCCAATCGGCAACTATATCTGAAATGCCTATCGGCACCTATATCTGAAATGCCTATCGACACCTATATCTGAAATGCCTATCGACACCTATATCTGAAATGCCTATCGACACCTATATCTGAAATGCCTATCGACACCTATATCTGAAATGCCTATCGACACCTATATCTGAAATGCCCATCGACACCTATATCTGAAATGCCTATCGACACCTATATCTGAAATGCCTATCGACACCTATTTTTGAAATGCCTATCGGAAACTACATCTGAAATGCCTATCAGCACCTATATTTGAAATGCCTATCGGCAAACATATCTGGAATGCCTATCGGCACCTATATTTGAAATGCCTATCGGCTTCTATATCTGAAATGCCTATCGGCACCTATTTTTAAAATGCCAATCGGCAACTATATCTGAAATGCCTATCGGCACCTATATCTAAAATGCCTATCGACACCTATATCTGAAATGCCTATCGACACCTATATCTGAAATGCCTATCGACACCTATATCTGAAATGCCTATCGACACCTATATCTGAAATGCCTATCGACACCTATATCTGAAATGCCTATCGACACCTATATCTGAAATGCCTATCGACACCTATATCTGAAATGCCTATCGACACCTATTTTTGAAATGCCTATCGGAAACTACATCTGAAATGCCTATCAGCACCTATATTTGAAATGCCTATCGGCAACCATATCTGGAATGCCTATCGGCACCTATATTTGAAATGCCCATCGGCTTCTATATCTGAAATGCCTATCGGCACCTATTTTTAAAATGCCAATCGGCAACTATATCTGAAATGCCTATCGGCACCTATATCTGAAATGCCTATCGACACCTATATCTGAAATGCCTATCGACACCTATATCTGAAATGCCTATCGACACCTATATCTTAAATGCCTATCGACACCTATATCTGAAATGCCTATCGACACCTATATCTGAAATGCCTATCGACACCTATATCTGAAATGCCTATCGACACCTATATCTGAAATGCCTATCGACACCTATATCTGAAATGCCTATCGACACCTATTTTTGAAATGCCTATCGGAAACTACATCTGAAATGCCTATCAGCACCTATATTTGAAATGCCTATCGGCAACCATATCTGGAATGCCTATCGGCACCTATATTTGAAATGCCTATCGGCTTCTATATCTGAAATGCCTATCGGCACCTATTTTTAAAATGCCAATCGGCAACTATATCTGAAATGCCTATCGGCACCTATATCTGAAATGCCTATCGACACCTATATCTGAAATGCCTATCGACACCTATATCTGAAATGACATTCGACACCTATATCTGAAATGCCTATCGACACCTATATCTGAAATGCCTATCGACACCTATATCTGAAATGCCTATCGACACCTATATCTGAAATGCCTATCGACACCTATATCTGAAATGCCTATCGACACCTATTTTTGAAATGCCTATCGGAAACTACATCTGAAATGCCTATCAGCACCTATATTTGAAATGCCTATCGGCAACCATATCTGGAATGCCTATCGGCACCTATATTTGAAATGCCTATCGGCTTCTATATTTGAAATGCCTATCGGCACCTATTTTTAAAATGCCAATCGGCAACTATATCTGAAATGCCTATCGGCACCTATATCTGAAATGCCTATCGACACCTATATCTGAAATGCCTATCGACACCTATATCTGAAATGCCTATCGACACCTATATCTGAAATGCCTATCGTCACCTATATCTGAAATGCCTATCGACACCTATATCTGAAATGCCTATCGACACCTATATCTGAAATGCCTATCGACACCTATATCTGAAATGCCTATCGACACCTATATCTGAAATGCCTATCGACACCTATATCTGAAATGCCTATCGACACCTATTTTTGAAATGCCTATCGGAAACTACATCTGAAATGCCTATCAGCACCTATATTTGAAATTCCTATCGGCAACCATATCTGGAATGCCTATCGGCACCTATATTTGAAATGCCTATCGGCTTCTATATCTGAAATGCCTATCGGCACCTATTTTTAAAATGCCAATCGGCAACTATATCTGAAATGCCTATCGGCACCTATATCTGAAATGCCTATCGGCACCTATATCTGAAATGCCTATCGACACCTATATCTGAAATGCCTATCGACACCTATATCTGAAATGCCTAACGACACCTATATCTGAAATGCCTATCGACACCTATATCTGAAATGCCTATCGACACCTATATCTGAAATGCCTATCGACACCTATATCTGAAATGACTATCGACACCTATTTTTGAAATGCCTATCGGAAACTACATCTGAAATGCCTATCAGCACCTATATTTGAAATGCCTATCGGCAACCATATCTGGAATGCCTATCGGCAACTATATTTGAAATGCCTATCGGCTTCTATATCTGAAATGCCTATCGACACCTATATCTGAAATGCCTATCGACACCTATATCTGAAATGCCTATCGACACCTATATCTGAAATGCCTATCGACACCTATATCTGAAATGCCTATCGACACCTATATCTGAAATGCCTATCGACACATATATCTGAAATGCCTATCGACACCTATATCTGAAATGCCTATCGACACCTATATCAGAAATGCCTATCGACACCTATTTTTGAAATGCCTATCGGAAACTACATCTGAAATGCCTATCAGCACCTATATTTGAAATGCCTATCGGCAACCATATCTGGAATGCCTATCGGCACCTATATTTGAAATGCCTATCGGCTTCTATATCTGAAATGCCTATCGGCACCTATTTTTAAAATGCCAATCGGCAACTATATCTGAAATGCCTATCGGCACCTATATCTGAAATGCCTATCGACACCTATATCTGAAATGCCTATCGACACCTATATCTGAAATGCCTATCGACACCTATATCTGAAATGCCTATCGACACCTATATCTGAAATGCCTATCGACACCTATATCTGAAATGCCTATCGACACCTATATCTGAAATGCCTATCGACACCTATATCTGAAATGCCTATCGACACCTATTTTTGAAATGCCTATCGGAAACTACATCTGAAATGCCTATCAGCACCTATATTTGAAATGCCTATCGGCAACCATATCTGAAATGCCTATCGGCACCTATATCTGAAATGCCTATCGACACCTATATCTGAAATGCCTATCGGCACCTATATCTGAAATGCCTATCGACACCTATATCTGAAATGCCTATCGACACCTATATCTGAAATGCCTATCGACACCTATATCTGAAATGCCTATCGACACCTATATCTGAAATGCTTATCGACACCTATATCTGAAATGCCTATCGACACCTATATCTGAAATGCCTATCGACACCTATATCTGAAATGCCTATCGACACCTATATCTGAAATGCCTATCGACACCTATATATGAAATGCCTATCGATACCTATTTTTGAAATGCCTATCGGAAACTACATCTGAAATGCCTATCAGCACCTATATTTGAAATGCCTATCGGCAACCATATCTGGAATGCTTATCGGCACCTATATTTGAAATGCCTATCGGCTTCTATATCTGAAATGCCTATCGGCACCTATTTTTAAAATGCCAATCGGCAACTATATCTGAAATGCCTATCGGGACCTATATCTGAAATGCCTATCGACACCTATATCTGAAATGCCTATCGACACCTATATCTGAAATGCCTATCGACACCTATATCTGAAATGCCTATCGACACCTATATCTGAAATGCCTATCGACACCTATATCTGAAATGCCTATCGACACCTATATCTGAAATGCCTATCGACACCTATTTTTGAAATGCCTATCGGAAACTACATCTGAAATGCCTATCAGCACCTATATTTGAAATGCCTATCGGCAACCATATCTGGAATGCCTATCGGCACCTATATTTGAAATGCCTATCGGCTTCTATATCTGAAATGCCTATCGGCACCTATTTTTAAAATGCAAATCGGCAACTATATCTGAAATGCCTATCGGCACCTATATCTGAAATGCCTATCGACACCTATATCTGAAATGCCAATCGACACCTATATCTGAAATGCCTATCGACACCTATTTTTGAAATGCCTATCGGAAACTACATCTGAAATGCCTATCAGCACCTATATTTGAAATGCCTATCGGCAACCATATCTGGAATGCCTATCGGCACCTATATTTGAAATGCCTGTCGGCTTCTATATCTGAAATGCCTATCGGCACCTATTTTTAAAATGCCAATCGGCAACTATATCTGAAATGCCTATCGGCACCTATATCTGAAATGCCTATCGACACCTATATCTGAAATGCCTATCGACACCTATATCTGAAATGCCTATCGACACCTATTTTTGAAATGCCTATCGGAAACTACATCTGAAATGCCTATCAGCACCTATATTTGAAATGCCTATCGGCAACCATATCTGGAATGCCTATCGGCTCCTATATTTGAAATGCCTATCGGCTTCTATATCTGAAATGCCTATCGGCACCTATTTTTAAAATGCCAATCGGCAACTATATCTAAAATGCCTATCGGCACCTATATCTGAAATGCCTATCGACACCTATATCTGAAATGCCTATCGACACCTATATCTGAAATGCCTATCGACACCTATATCTGAAATGCCTATCGACACCTATATCTGAAATGCCTATCGACACCTATTTTTGAAATGCCTATCGGAAACTACATCTGAAATGCCTATCAGCACCTATATTTGAAATGCCTATCGGCAACCATATCTGAAATGCCTATCGGCACCTATATTTGAAATGCCTATCGGCTTCTATATCTGAAATGCCTATCGGCACCTATTTTTAAAATGCCAATCGGCAACTGTATCTGAAATGCCTATCGACACCTATATCTGAAATGCCTATCGACACCTATATCTGAAATGCCTATCGACACCTATATCTGAAATGCCTATCGTCACCTATATCTGAAATGCCTATCGACACCTATATCTGAAATGCCTATCGACACCTATATCTGAAATGCCTATCGACACCTATATCTGAAATGCCTATCGACACCTATATCTGAAATGCCTATCGACACCTATATCTGAAATGCCTATCGACACCTATTTTTGAAATGCCTATCGGAAACTACATCTGAAATGCCTATCAGCACCTATATTTGAAATTCCTATCGGCAACCATATCTGGAATGCCTATCGGCACCTATATTTGAAATGCCTATCGGCTTCTATATCTGAAATGCCTATCGGCACCTATTTTTAAAATGCCAATCGGCAACTATATCTGAAATGCCTATCGGCACCTATATCTGAAATGCCTATCGGCACCTATATCTGAAATGCCTATCGACACCTATATCTGAAATGCCTATCGACACCTATATCTGAAATGCCTAACGACACCTATATCTGAAATGCCTATCGACACCTATATCTGAAATGCCTATCGACACCTATATCTGAAATGCCTATCGACACCTATATCTGAAATGACTATCGACACCTATTTTTGAAATGCCTATCGGAAACTACATCTGAAATGCCTATCAGCACCTATATTTGAAATGCCTATCGGCAACCATATCTGGAATGCCTATCGGCAACTATATTTGAAATGCCTATCGGCTTCTATATCTGAAATGCCTATCGACACCTATATCTGAAATGCCTATCGACACCTATATCTGAAATGCCTATCGACACCTATATCTGAAATGCCTATCGACACCTATATCTGAAATGCCTATCGACACCTATATCTGAAATGCCTATCGACACATATATCTGAAATGCCTATCGACACCTATATCTGAAATGCCTATCGACACCTATATCAGAAATGCCTATCGACACCTATTTTTGAAATGCCTATCGGAAACTACATCTGAAATGCCTATCAGCACCTATATTTGAAATGCCTATCGGCAACCATATCTGGAATGCCTATCGGCACCTATATTTGAAATGCCTATCGGCTTCTATATCTGAAATGCCTATCGGCACCTATTTTTAAAATGCCAATCGGCAACTATATCTGAAATGCCTATCGGCACCTATATCTGAAATGCCTATCGACACCTATATCTGAAATGCCTATCGACACCTATATCTGAAATGCCTATCGACACCTATATCTGAAATGCCTATCGACACCTATATCTGAAATGCCTATCGACACCTATATCTGAAATGCCTATCGACACCTATATCTGAAATGCCTATCGACACCTATATCTGAAATGCCTATCGACACCTATTTTTGAAATGCCTATCGGAAACTACATCTGAAATGCCTATCAGCACCTATATTTGAAATGCCTATCGGCAACCATATCTGAAATGCCTATCGGCACCTATATCTGAAATGCCTATCGACACCTATATCTGAAATGCCTATCGGCACCTATATCTGAAATGCCTATCGACACCTATATCTGAAATGCCTATCGACACCTATATCTGAAATGCCTATCGACACCTATATCTGAAATGCCTATCGACACCTATATCTGAAATGCTTATCGACACCTATATCTGAAATGCCTATCGACACCTATATCTGAAATGCCTATCGACACCTATATCTGAAATGCCTATCGACACCTATATCTGAAATGCCTATCGACACCTATATATGAAATGCCTATCGATACCTATTTTTGAAATGCCTATCGGAAACTACATCTGAAATGCCTATCAGCACCTATATTTGAAATGCCTATCGGCAACCATATCTGGAATGCTTATCGGCACCTATATTTGAAATGCCTATCGGCTTCTATATCTGAAATGCCTATCGGCACCTATTTTTAAAATGCCAATCGGCAACTATATCTGAAATGCCTATCGGGACCTATATCTGAAATGCCTATCGACACCTATATCTGAAATGCCTATCGACACCTATATCTGAAATGCCTATCGACACCTATATCTGAAATGCCTATCGACACCTATATCTGAAATGCCTATCGACACCTATATCTGAAATGCCTATCGACACCTATATCTGAAATGCCTATCGACACCTATTTTTGAAATGCCTATCGGAAACTACATCTGAAATGCCTATCAGCACCTATATTTGAAATGCCTATCGGCAACCATATCTGGAATGCCTATCGGCACCTATATTTGAAATGCCTATCGGCTTCTATATCTGAAATGCCTATCGGCACCTATTTTTAAAATGCAAATCGGCAACTATATCTGAAATGCCTATCGGCACCTATATCTGAAATGCCTATCGACACCTATATCTGAAATGCCAATCGACACCTATATCTGAAATGCCTATCGACACCTATTTTTGAAATGCCTATCGGAAACTACATCTGAAATGCCTATCAGCACCTATATTTGAAATGCCTATCGGCAACCATATCTGGAATGCCTATCGGCACCTATATTTGAAATGCCTGTCGGCTTCTATATCTGAAATGCCTATCGGCACCTATTTTTAAAATGCCAATCGGCAACTATATCTGAAATGCCTATCGGCACCTATATCTGAAATGCCTATCGACACCTATATCTGAAATGCCTATCGACACCTATATCTGAAATGCCTATCGACACCTATTTTTGAAATGCCTATCGGAAACTACATCTGAAATGCCTATCAGCACCTATATTTGAAATGCCTATCGGCAACCATATCTGGAATGCCTATCGGCTCCTATATTTGAAATGCCTATCGGCTTCTATATCTGAAATGCCTATCGGCACCTATTTTTAAAATGCCAATCGGCAACTATATCTAAAATGCCTATCGGCACCTATATCTGAAATGCCTATCGACACCTATATCTGAAATGCCTATCGACACCTATATCTGAAATGCCTATCGACACCTATATCTGAAATGCCTATCGACACCTATATCTGAAATGCCTATCGACACCTATTTTTGAAATGCCTATCGGAAACTACATCTGAAATGCCTATCAGCACCTATATTTGAAATGCCTATCGGCAACCATATCTGAAATGCCTATCGGCACCTATATTTGAAATGCCTATCGGCTTCTATATCTGAAATGCCTATCGGCACCTATTTTTAAAATGCCAATCGGCAACTGTATCTGAAATGCCTATCGGCATCCATATCTGAAATGCCTATCGACACCTATATCTGAAATGCCTATCGACACCTATATCTGAAATGCCAATCGACACCTATATCTGAAATGCCTATCGACACCTATTTTTGAAATGCCTATCGGAAACTACATCTGAAATGCCTATCAGCACCTATATTTGAAATGCCTATCGGCAACCATATCTGGAATGCCTATCGGCACCTATATTTGAAATGCCTGTCGGCTTCTATATCTGAAATGCCTATCGGCACCTATTTTTAAAATGCCAATCGGCAACTATATCTGAAATGCCTATCGGCACCTATATCTGAAATGCCTATCGACACCTATATCTGAAATGCCTATCGACACCTATATCTGAAATGCCTATCGACACCTATTTTTGAAATGCCTATCGGAAACTACATCTGAAATGCCTATCAGCACCTATATTTGAAATGCCTATCGGCAACCATATCTGGAATGCCTATCGGCTCCTATATTTGAAATGCCTATCGGCTTCTATATCTGAAATGCCTATCGGCACCTATTTTTAAAATGCCAATCGGCAACTATATCTAAAATGCCTATCGGCACCTATATCTGAAATGCCTATCGACACCTATATCTGAAATGCCTATCGACACCTATATCTGAAATGCCTATCGACACCTATATCTGAAATGCCTATCGACACCTATATCTGAAATGCCTATCGACACCTATTTTTGAAATGCCTATCGGAAACTACATCTGAAATGCCTATCAGCACCTATATTTGAAATGCCTATCGGCAACCATATCTGAAATGCCTATCGGCACCTATATTTGAAATGCCTATCGGCTTCTATATCTGAAATGCCTATCGGCACCTATTTTTAAAATGCCAATCGGCAACTGTATCTGAAATGCCTATCGACACCTATATCTGAAATGCCTATCGACACCTATATCTGAAATGCCTATCGACACCTATATCTGAAATGCCTATCGTCACCTATATCTGAAATGCCTATCGACACCTATATCTGAAATGCCTATCGACACCTATATCTGAAATGCCTATCGACACCTATATCTGAAATGCCTATCGACACCTATATCTGAAATGCCTATCGACACCTATATCTGAAATGCCTATCGACACCTATTTTTGAAATGCCTATCGGAAACTACATCTGAAATGCCTATCAGCACCTATATTTGAAATTCCTATCGGCAACCATATCTGGAATGCCTATCGGCACCTATATTTGAAATGCCTATCGGCTTCTATATCTGAAATGCCTATCGGCACCTATTTTTAAAATGCCAATCGGCAACTATATCTGAAATGCCTATCGGCACCTATATCTGAAATGCCTATCGGCACCTATATCTGAAATGCCTATCGACACCTATATCTGAAATGCCTATCGACACCTATATCTGAAATGCCTAACGACACCTATATCTGAAATGCCTATCGACACCTATATCTGAAATGCCTATCGACACCTATATCTGAAATGCCTATCGACACCTATATCTGAAATGACTATCGACACCTATTTTTGAAATGCCTATCGGAAACTACATCTGAAATGCCTATCAGCACCTATATTTGAAATGCCTATCGGCAACCATATCTGGAATGCCTATCGGCAACTATATTTGAAATGCCTATCGGCTTCTATATCTGAAATGCCTATCGACACCTATATCTGAAATGCCTATCGACACCTATATCTGAAATGCCTATCGACACCTATATCTGAAATGCCTATCGACACCTATATCTGAAATGCCTATCGACACCTATATCTGAAATGCCTATCGACACATATATCTGAAATGCCTATCGACACCTATATCTGAAATGCCTATCGACACCTATATCAGAAATGCCTATCGACACCTATTTTTGAAATGCCTATCGGAAACTACATCTGAAATGCCTATCAGCACCTATATTTGAAATGCCTATCGGCAACCATATCTGGAATGCCTATCGGCACCTATATTTGAAATGCCTATCGGCTTCTATATCTGAAATGCCTATCGGCACCTATTTTTAAAATGCCAATCGGCAACTATATCTGAAATGCCTATCGGCACCTATATCTGAAATGCCTATCGACACCTATATCTGAAATGCCTATCGACACCTATATCTGAAATGCCTATCGACACCTATATCTGAAATGCCTATCGACACCTATATCTGAAATGCCTATCGACACCTATATCTGAAATGCCTATCGACACCTATATCTGAAATGCCTATCGACACCTATATCTGAAATGCCTATCGACACCTATTTTTGAAATGCCTATCGGAAACTACATCTGAAATGCCTATCAGCACCTATATTTGAAATGCCTATCGGCAACCATATCTGAAATGCCTATCGGCACCTATATCTGAAATGCCTATCGACACCTATATCTGAAATGCCTATCGGCACCTATATCTGAAATGCCTATCGACACCTATATCTGAAATGCCTATCGACACCTATATCTGAAATGCCTATCGACACCTATATCTGAAATGCCTATCGACACCTATATCTGAAATGCTTATCGACACCTATATCTGAAATGCCTATCGACACCTATATCTGAAATGCCTATCGACACCTATATCTGAAATGCCTATCGACACCTATATCTGAAATGCCTATCGACACCTATATATGAAATGCCTATCGATACCTATTTTTGAAATGCCTATCGGAAACTACATCTGAAATGCCTATCAGCACCTATATTTGAAATGCCTATCGGCAACCATATCTGGAATGCTTATCGGCACCTATATTTGAAATGCCTATCGGCTTCTATATCTGAAATGCCTATCGGCACCTATTTTTAAAATGCCAGTCGGCAACTATATCTGAAATGCCTATCGGGACCTATATCTGAAATGCCTATCGACACCTATATCTGAAATGCCTATCGACACCTATATCTGAAATGCCTATCGACACCTATATCTGAAATGCCTATCGACACCTATATCTGAAATGCCTATCGACACCTATATCTGAAATGCCTATCGACACCTATATCTGAAATGCCTATCGACACCTATTTTTGAAATGCCTATCGGAAACTACATCTGAAATGCCTATCAGCACCTATATTTGAAATGCCTATCGGCAACCATATCTGGAATGCCTATCGGCACCTATATTTGAAATGCCTATCGGCTTCTATATCTGAAATGCCTATCGGCACCTATTTTTAAAATGCAAATCGGCAACTATATCTGAAATGCCTATCGGCACCTATATCTGAAATGCCTATCGACACCGATATCTGAAATGCCAATCGACACCTATATCTGAAATGCCTATCGACACCTATTTTTGAAATGCCTATCGGAAACTACATCTGAAATGCCTATCAGCACCTATATTTGAAATGCCTATCGGCAACCATATCTGGAATGCCTATCGGCACCTATATTTGAAATGCCTGTCGGCTTCTATATCTGAAATGCCTATCGGCACCTATTTTTAAAATGCCAATCGGCAACTATATCTGAAATGCCTATCGGCACCTATATCTGAAATGCCTATCGACACCTATATCTGAAATGCCTATCGACACCTATATCTGAAATGCCTATCGACACCTATTTTTGAAATGCCTATCGGAAACTACATCTGAAATGCCTATCAGCACCTATATTTGAAATGCCTATCGGCAACCATATCTGGAATGCCTATCGGCTCCTATATTTGAAATGCCTATCGGCTTCTATATCTGAAATGCCTATCGGCACCTATTTTTAAAATGCCAATCGGCAACTATATCTAAAATGCCTATCGGCACCTATATCTGAAATGCCTATCGACACCTATATCTGAAATGCCTATCGACACCTATATCTGAAATGCCTATCGACACCTATATCTGAAATGCCTATCGACACCTATATCTGAAATGCCTATCGACACCTATTTTTGAAATGCCTATCGGAAACTACATCTGAAATGCCTATCAGCACCTATATTTGAAATGCCTATCGGCAACCATATCTGAAATGCCTATCGGCACCTATATTTGAAATGCCTATCGGCTTCTATATCTGAAATGCCTATCGGCACCTATTTTTAAAATGCCAATCGGCAACTGTATCTGAAATGCCTATCGGCATCCATATCTGAAATGCCTATCGACACCTATATCTGAAATGCCTATCGACACCTATATCTGAAATGCCTATCGACACCTATATCTGAAATGCCTATCGACACCTATATCTGAAATGCCTATCGACACCTATATCTGAAATGCCTATCGACATCTATATCTGAAATGCCTATCGACACCTATATCTGAAATGCCTATCGACACCTATATCTGAAATGCCTATCGACACCTATTTTTGAAATGCCTATCGGAAACTACATCTGAAATGCCTATCAGCACCTATATTTGAAATGCCTATCGGCAACCATATCTGAAATGCCTATCGGCACCTATATTTGAAATGCCTATCGGCTTCTATATCTGAAATGCCTATCGGCACCTATTTTTAAAATGCCAATCGGCAACTGTATCTGAAATGCCTATCGGCACCTATATCTGAAATGCCTATCGACACCTATATCTGAAATGCCTATCGACACCTATATCTGAAATGCCTATCGACACCTATATCTGAAATGCCTATCGACACCTATATCTGAAATGCCTATCGACACCTATATCTGAAATGCCTATCGACATCTATATCTGAAATGCCTATCGACACCTATATCTGAAATGCCTATCGACACCTATATCTGAAATGCCTATCGACACCTATATCTGAAATGCCTATCGACACCTATATCTGAAATGCCTATCGACACCTATATCTGAAATGCCTATCGACACCTATATCTGAAATGCCTATCGACACCTATATCTGAAATGCCTATCGACACCTATATCTGAAATGCCTATCGACACCTATTTTTGAAATGCCTATCGGAAACTACATCTGAAATGCCTATCAGCACCTATATTTGAAATGCCTATCGGCAACCATATCTGAAATGCCTATCGGCACCTATTTTTAAAATGCCAATCGGCAACTATATCTGAAATGCCTATCGGCACCTATATCTGAAATGCCTATCGACACCTATATCTGAAATGCCTATCGACACCTATATCTGAAATGCCTATCGACACCTATATCTGAAATGCCTATCGACACCTATATCTGAAATGCCTATCGACACCTATATCTGAAATGCCTATCGACACCTATATCTGAAATGCCTATCGACACCTATATCTGAAATGCCTATCGACACCTATATCTGAAATGCCTATCGACACCTATATCTGAAATGCCTATCGACACCTATATCTGAAATGCCTATCGACACCTATATCTGAAATGCCTATCGACACCTATTTTTGAAAAGCCTATCGGAAACTACATCTGAAATGCCTATCAGCACCTATATTTGAAATGCCTATCGGCAACCATATCTGGAATGCCTATCGGCACCTATATTTGAAATGCCTATCGGCTTCTATATCTGAAATGCCTATCGGCACCTATTTTTAAAATGCCAATCGGCAACTATATCTGAAATGCCTATCGGCACCTATATCTGAAATGCCTATCGACACCTATATCTGAAATGCCTATCGACACCTATATCTGAAATGCCTATCAACACCTATATCTGAAATGCCTATCGACACCTATATCTGAAATGCCTATCGACACCTATATCTGAAATGCCCTTCGACACCTATATCTGAAATGCCTATCGACACCTATATCTGAAATGCCTATCGACACCTATATCTGAAATGCATATCGACACCTATTTTTGAAATGCCTATCGGAAACTACATCTGAAATGCCTATCAGCACCTATATTTGAAATGCCTATCGGCAACCATATCTGGAATGCCTATCGGCACCAATATTTGAAATGCCTGTCGGCTTCTATATCTGAAATGCCTATCGGCACCTATTTTTAAAATGCCAATCGGCAACTATATCTGAAATGCCTATCGGCACCTATATCTGAAATGCCTATCGACACCTATATCTGAAATGCCTATCGACACCTATATCTGAAATGCCTATCGACACCTATATCTGAAATGCCTATCGACACCTATATCTGAAATGCCTATCGACACCTATATCTGAAATGCCTATCGACACCTATATCTGAAATGCCTATCGACACCTATATCTGAAATGCCTATCGACACCTATTTTTGAAATGCCTATCGGAAACTACATCTGAAATGCCTATCAGCACCTATATTTGAAATGCCTATCGGCAACCATATCTGGAATGCCTATCGGCACCTATATTTGAAATGCCTATCGGCTTCTATATCTGAAATGCCTATCGGCACCTATTTTTAAAATGCCAATCGGCAACTATATCTGAAATGCCTATCGGCACCTATATCTAAAATGCCTATCGACACCTATATCTGAAATGCCTATCGACACCTATATCTGAAATGCCTATCGACACCTATATCTGAAATGCCTATCGACACCTATATCTGAAATGCCTATCGACACCTATATCTGAAATGCCTATCGACACCTATATCTGAAATGCCTATCGACACCTATATCTGAAATGCCTATCGACACCTATTTTTGAAATGCCTATCGGAAACTACATCTGAAATGCCTATCAGCACCTATATTTGAAATGCCTATCGGCAACCATATCTGGAATGCCTATCGGCACCTATATTTGAAATGCCTATCGGCTTCTATATCTGAAATGCCTATCGGCACCTATTTTTAAAATGCCAATCGGCAACTATATCTGAAATGCCTATCGGCACCTATATCTGAAATGCCTATCGACACCTATATCTGAAATGCCTATCGACACCTATATCTGAAATGCCTATCGACACCTATATCTGAAATGCCTATCGACACCTATATCTGAAATGCCTATCGACACCTATTTTTGAAATGCCTATCGGAAACTACATCTGAAATGCCTATCAGCACTTATATTTGAAATGCCTATCGGCAACCATATCTGAAATGCCTATCGGCACCTATATTTGAAATGCCTATCGGCTTCTATATCTGAAATGCCTATCGGCACCTATTTTTAAAATGCCAATCGGCAACTGTATTTGAAATGCCTATCGGCACCTATATCTGAAATGCCTATCGACACCTATATCTGAAATGCCTATCGACACCTATATCTGAAATTCCTATCGACACCTATATCTGAAATGCCTATCGACACCTATATCTGAAATGCCTATCGACACCTATATCTGAAATGTCTGTCGACATCTATATCAGAAATGCCTATCGACACCTATATCTGAAATGCCTATCGACACCTATTTTTGAAATGCCTATCGGAAACTACATCTGAAATGCCTATCAGCACCTATATTTGAAATGCCTATCGGCAACTATATCTGGAATGCCTATCGGCACCTATATTTGAAATGCCTATCGGCTTCTATATCTGAAATGCCTATCGGCACCTATTTTTAAAATGCCAATCGGCAACTATATCTGAAATGCCTATCGGCACCTATATCTGAAATGCCTATCGACACCTATATCTGAAATGCCTATCGACACCTATATCTGAAATGCCTATCGACACCTATATCTGAAATGCCTATCGGCAACCATATCTGAAATGCCTATCGGCACCTATATTTGAAATGCCTATCGGCTTCTATATCTGAAATGCCTATCGGCACCTATTTTTTAAATGCAAATCGGCAACTATATCTGAAATGCCTATTGGCACCTATATCTGAAATGCCTATCGACACCTATATCTGAAATGCCTATCGACACCTATATCTGAAATGCCTATCGACACCTATATCTGAAATGCCTATCGACACC
>JAVRKA010000963.1:0-35984 GCA_034508555.1 Venustoraphidia nigricollis | reverse complement strand
GTGTCGATAGGCATTTCAGATATAGGTGTCGATAGGCATTTCAGATATAGGTGTCGATAGGCATTTCAGATATATGTGTCGATAGGCATTTCAGATATAGGTGTCGATAGGCATTTCAGATATAGGTGTCGATAGGCATTTCAGATATAGGTGTCGATAGGCATTTCAGATATATGTGTCGATAGGCATTTCAGATATAGGTGTCGATAGGCATTTCAGATATAGGTGTCGATAGGCATTTCAGATATAGGTGTCGATAGGCATTTCAGATATAGGTGTCGATAGGCATTTCAGATATAGGTGTCGATAGGCATTTCAGATATATGTGTCGATAGGCATTTCAGATATAGGTGTCGATAGGCATTTCAGATATAGGTGTCGATAGGCATTTCAGATATAGGTGTCGATAGGCATTTCAGATATAGGTGCCGATAGGCATTTCAGATATAGTTGCCGATTGGCATTTTAAAAATAGGTGCCGATAGGCTTTTCAGATATAGAAGCCGATAGGCATTTCAAATATAGGTGCCGATAGGCATTCCAGATATGGTTGCCGATAGGCATATCAAATATAGGTGCTGATAGGCATTTCAGATGTAGTTTCCGATAGGCATTTCAAAAATAGATGTCGATAGGCATTTCAGATATAGGTGTCGATAGGCATTTCAGATATAGGTGTCGATAGGCATTTCAGATATAGGTGTCGATAGGCATTTCAGATATAGGTGTCGATAGGCATTTCAGATATAGGTGTCGATAGGCATTTCAGATATAGGTGTCGATAGGCATTTCAGATATAGGTGTCGATAGGCATTTCAGATATATGTGTCGATAGGCATTTCAGATATAGGTGTCGATAGGCATTTCAGATATAGGTGTCGATAGGCATTTCAGATATATGTGTCGATAGGCATTTCAGATATAGGTGTCGATAGGCATTTCAGATATAGGTGTCGATAGGCATTTCAGATATAGGTGTCGATAGGCATTTCAGATATATGTGTCGATAGGCATTTCAGATATAGGTGTCGATAGGCATTTCAGATATAGGTGTCGATAGGCATTTCAGATATAGGTGTCGATAGGCATTTCAGATATAGGTGTCGATAGGCATTTCAGATATAGGTGTCGATAGGCATTTCAGATATATGTGTCGATAGGCATTTCAGATATAGGTGTCGATAGGCATTTCAGATATAGGTGTCGATAGGCATTTCAGATATAGGTGTCGATAGGCATTTCAGATATAGGTGTCGATAGGCATTTCAGATATAGGTGTCGATAGGCATTTCAGATATAGGTGCCGATAGGCATTTCAGATATAGTTGCCGATTGGCATTTTAAAAATAGGTGCCGATAGGCTTTTCAGATATAGAAGCCGATAGGCATTTCAAATATAGGTGCCGATAGGCATTCCAGATATGGTTGCCGATAGGCATATCAAATATAGGTGCTGATAGGCATTTCAGATGTAGTTTCCGATAGGCATTTCAAAAATAGATGTCGATAGGCATTTCAGATATAGGTGTCGATAGGCATTTCAGATATAGGTGTCGATAGGCATTTCAGATATAGGTGTCGATAGGCATTTCAGATATAGGTGTCGATAGGCATTTCAGATATAGGTGTCGATAGGCATTTCAGATATAGGTGTCGATAGGCATTTCAGATATAGGTGTCGATAGGCATTTCAGATATAGGTGCCGATAGGCATTTCAGATATAGTTGCCGATTGGCATTTTAAAAATAGGTGCCGATAGGCATTTCAGATATAGAAACCGATAGGCATTTCAAATATAGGTGCCGATAGGCATTCCAGATATGGTTGCCGATAGGCATTTCAAATATAGGTGCTGATAGGCATTTCAGATGTAGTTTCCGATAGGCATTTCAAAAATAGGTGTCGATAGGCATTTCAGATATAGGTGTCGATAGGCATTTCAGATATAGGTGTCGATAGGCATTTCAGATATAGTTGTCGATAGGCATTTCAGTTATAGGTGTCGATAGGCATTTCAGATATAGGTGTCGATAGGCATTTCAGATATAGGTGTCGATAGGCATTTCAGATATAGGTGTCGATAGGCATTTCAGATATAGGTGTCGATAGGCATTTCAGATATAGGTGCCGATAGGCATTTCAGATATAGTTGCCGATTGGCATTTTAAAAATAGGTGCCGATAGGCATTTCAGATATAGAAGCTGATAGGCATTTCAAATATATGGGTGCCGATAGGCATTCCAGATACGGTTGCCGATAGGCATTTCAAATATAGGTGCTGATAGGCATTTCAGATGTAGTTTCCGATAGGCATTTCAAAAATAGGTGTCGATAGGCATTTCAGATATAGGTGTCGATAGGCATTTCAGATATAGGTGTCGATAGGCATTTCAGATATAGGTGTCGATAGGCATTTCAGATATAGGTGTCGATAGGCATTTCAGATATAGGTGTCGATAGGCATTTCAGATATAGGTGTCGATAGGCATTTCAGATATAGGTGTCGATAGGCATTTCAGATATAGGTGCCGATAGGCATTTCAGATATAGTTGCCGATTGGCATTTTAAAAATAGGTGCCGATAGGCATTTCAGATATAGAAGCCGATAGGCATTTCAAATATAGGTGCCGATAGGCATTCCAGATATGGTTGCCGATAGGCATTTCAAATATAGGTGCTGATAGGCATTTCAGATGTAGTTTCCGATAGGCATTTAAAAAATAGGTGTCGATAGGCATTTCAGATATAGGTGTCGATAGGCATTTCAGATATAGGTGTCGATAGGCATTTCAGATATAGGTGTCGATAGTCTTTTTAGATATAGGTGTCGATAGGCATTTCAGATACAGGTGTCGATAGGCATTTCAGATATAGGTGTCGATAGGCATTTCAGATATAGGTTCCGATAGGCATTTCAGATATAGTTGCCGATTGGCATTTTAAAAATAGGTGCCGATAGGCATTTCAGATATAGAAGCCGATAGGCATTTCAAATATAGGTGCCGATCGGCATTTCAGATATGGTTGCCTATATGCATTTCGAATATAGGTGCTGATAGGCATTTCAGATGTAGTTTCCAATAGGCATTTCAAAAATAGGTGTCGATAGGCATTTCAGATATAGGTGTCGATAGGCATTTCAGATATAGGTGTCGATAGGCATTTCAGATATAGGTGTCGATAGGCATTTCAGATATAGGTGTCGATAGGCATTTCAGATATAGGTGTCGATAGGCATTTCAGATATAGGTGTCGATAGGCATTTCAGATATAGGTGTCGATAGGCATTTCAGATATAGGTGTCGATAGGCATTTCAGATATAGGTGCCGATAGGCATTTCAGATATAGTTGCCGATTGGCATTTTAAAAATAGGTGCCGATAGGCATTTCAGATATAGAAGCCGATAGGCATTTCAAATATAGGTGCCGATAGGCATTCCAGATATGGTTGCCGATAGGCATTTCAAATATAGGTGCTGATAGGCATTTCAGATGTAGTTTCCGATAGGCATTTCAAAAATAGGTGTCGATAGGCATTTCAGATATAGGTGTCGATAGGCATTTCAGATATAGGTGTCGATAGGCATTTCAGATATAGGTGTCGATAGGCATTTCAGATATAGGTGTCGATAGGCATTTCAGATATAGGTGTCGATAGGCATTTCAATATAGGTGTCGATAGGCATTTCAGATATAGGTGTCGATAGGCATTTCAGATATAGGTGACGATAGGCATTTCAGATATAGTTGCCGATTGGCATTTTAAAAATAGGTGCCGATAGGCATTTCAGATATAGAAGCCGATAGGCATTTCAAATATAGGTGCCGATAGGCATTCCAGAAATGGTTTCCGATAGGCATTTCAAATATAGGTGCTGATAGGCATTTCAGATGTAGTTTCCGATAGGCATTTCAAAAATAGGTGTCGATAGGCATTTCAGATATAGGTGTCGATAGGCATTTCAGATATAGGTGTCGATAGGCATTTCAGATATAGGTGTCGATAGGCATTTCAGATATAGGTGTCGATAGGCATTTCAGATATAGGTGTCGATAGGAATTTCAGATATAGGTGTCGATAGGCATTTCAGATATAGGTGTCGATAGGCATTTCAAAAATAGGTGCCGATAGGCATTCCAGATATGGTTGCCGATAGGCATTTCAAATATAGGTGCTGATAGGCATTTCAGATGTAGTTTCCGATAGGCATTTCAAAAATAGGTGTCGATAGGCATTTCAGATATAGGTGTCGATAGGCATTTCAGATATAGGTGTGGATAGGCATTTCAGATATAGGTGTCGATAGGCATTTCAGATATAGGTGTCGATAGGCATTTCAGATATAGGTGTCGATAGGCATTTCAGATATAGGTGTCGATAGGCATTTCAGATATAGGTGTCGATAGGCATTTCAGATATAGGTGCCGATAGGCATTTCAGATATAGTTGCCGATTGGCATTTTAAAAATAGGTGCCGATAGGCATTTCAGATATAGAAGCCGATAGGCATTTCAAATATAGGTGCCGATAGGCATTCCAGATATGGTTGCCGATAGGCATTTCAAATATAGGTGCTGATAGGCATTTCAGATGTAGTTTCCGATAGACATTTCAAAAATAGGTGTCGATAGGCATTTCAGATATAGGTGTCGATAGGCATTTCAGATATAGGTGTCGATAGGCATTTCAGATATAGGTGTCGATAGGCATTTCAGATATAGGTGTCGATAGGCATTTCAGATATAGGTGTCGATAGGCATTTCAGATATAGGTGTCGATAGGCATTTCAGATATAGGTGCCGATAGGCATTTCAGATATAGTTGCCGATTGGCATTTTAAAAATAGGTGCCGATAGGCATTTCAGATATAGAAGCCGATAGGCATTTCAAATATAGGTGCCGATAGGCATTCCAGAAATGGTTTCCGATAGGCATTTCAAATATAGGTGCTGATAGGCATTTCAGATGTAGTTTCCGATAGGCATTTCAAAAATAGGTGTCGATAGGCATTTCAGATATAGGTGTCGATAGGCATTTCAGATATAGGTGTCGATAGGCATTTCAGATATAGGTGTCGATAGGCATTTCAGATATAGGTGTCGATAGGCATTTCAGATATAGGTGTCGATAGGAATTTCAGATATAGGTGTCGATAGGCATTTCAGATATAGGTGTCGATAGGCATTTCAAATATAGGTGCCGATAGGCATTCCAGATATGGTTGCCGATAGGCATTTCAAATATAGGTGCTGATAGGCATTTCAGATGTAGTTTCCGATAGGCATTTCAAAAATAGGTGTCGATAGGCATTTCAGATATAGGTGTCGATAGGCATTTCAGATATAGGTGTGGATAGGCATTTCAGATATATGTGTCGATAGGCATTTCAGATATAGGTGTCGATAGGCATTTCAGATATAGGTGTCGATAGGCATTTCAGATATAGGTGCCGATAGGCATTTCAGATATAGTTGCCGATTAGCATTTTAAAAATAGGTGCCGATAGGCATTTCAGATATAGAAGCCGATAGGCATTTCAAATATAGGTGCCGATAGGCATTCCAGATATGGTTGCCGATAGGCATTTCAAATGTAGGTGCTGATAGGCATTTCAGATATGGTTGCCGATAGGCATTTCAAATATAGGTGCTGATAGGCATTTCAGATGTAGTTTCCGATAGGCATTGCAAAAATAGGTGTCGATAGGCATTTCAGATATAGGTGTCGATAGGCATTTCAGATATAGGTGTCGATAGGCATTTCAGAAATAGGTGTCGATAGGCATTTCAGATATAGGTGTCGATAGGCATTTCAGATATAGGTGTCGATAGGCATTTCAGATATAGGTGTCGATAGGCATTTCAGATATAGGTGTCGATAGGCATTTCAGATATAGGTGTCGATAGGCATTTCAGATATAGGTGCCGATAGGCATTTCAGATATAATTGCCGATTGGCATTTTAAAAATAGGTGCCGATAGGCATTTCAGATATAGAAGCCGATAGGCATTTCAAATATAGGTGCCGATAGGCATTCCAGATATGGTTGCCGATAGGCATTTCAAATATAGGTGCTGATAGGCATTTCAGATGTAGTTTCCGATAGGCATTTCAAAAATAGGTGTCGATAGGCATTTCAGATATAGGTGTCGATAGGCATTTCAGATATAGGTGTCGATAGGCATTTCAGATATAGGTGTCGATAGGCATTTCAGATATAGGTGTCGATAGGCATTTCAGATATAGGTGTCGATAGGCATTTCAGATATAGGTGTCGATAGGCATTTCAGATATAGGTGTCGATAGGCATTTCAGACATAGGTGTCGATAGGCATTTCAGATATAGGTGCCGATAGGCATTTCAGATATAGTTGCCGATTGGCATTTTAAAAATAGGTGCCGATAGGCATTTCAGATATAGAAGCCGATAGGCATTTCAAATATAGGTGCCGATAGGCATTCCAGATATGGTTGCCGATAGGCATTTCAAATATAGGTGCTGATAGGCATTTCAGATGTAGTTTTCGATAGGCATTTCAAAAATAGGTGTCGATAGGCATTTCAGATATAGGTGTCGATAGGCATTTCAGATATAGGTGTCGATAGGCATTTCAGAAATAGGTGTCGATAGGCATTTCAGATATAGGTGTCGATAGGCATTTCAGATATAGGTGTCGAAAGGCATTTCAGATATAGGTGTCGATAGGCATTTCAGATATAGGTGTCGATAGGCATTTCAGATATAGGTGTCGATAGGCATTTCAGATATAGGTGCCGATAGGCATTTCAGATATAGTTGCCGATTGGCATTTTAAAAATAGGTGCCGATAGGCATTTCAGATATAGAAGCCGATAGGCATTTCAAATATAGGTGCCGATAGGCATTTCAGATATGGTTGCCGATATGCATTTCGAATATAGGTGCTGATAGGCATTTCAGATGTAGTTTCCGATAGGCATTTCAAAAATAGGTGTCGATAGGCATTTCAAATATAGGTGTCGATAGGCATTTCAGATATAGGTGTCGATAGGCATTTCAGATATAGGTGTCGATAGGCATTTCAGATATAGGTGTCGATAGGCATTTTAGATATAGGTGTCGATAGGCATTTCAGATATAGGTGCTGATAGGCATTTCAGATGTAGTTTTCGATAGGCATTTCAAAAATAGGTGTCGATAGGCATTTCAGATATAGGTGTCGATAGGCATTTCAGATATAGGTGTCGATAGGCATTTCAGAAATAGGTGTCGATAGGCATTTCAGATATAGGTGTCGAAAGGCATTTCAGATATAGGTGTCGATAGGCATTTCAGATATAGGTGTCGATAGGCATTTCAGATATAGGTGTCGATAGGCATTTCAGATATAGGTGCCGATAGGCATTTCAGATATAGTTGCCGATTGGCATTTTAAAAATAGGTGCCGATAGGCATTTCAGATATAGAAGCCGATAGGCATTTCAAATATAGGTGCCGATAGGCATTTCAGATATGGTTGCCGATATGCATTTCGAATATAGGTGCTGATAGGCATTTCAGATGTAGTTTCCGATAGGCATTTCAAAAATAGGTGTCGATAGGCATTTCAGATATAGGTGTCGATAGGCATTTCAGATATAGGTGTCGATAGGCATTTCAGATATAGGTGTCGATAGGCATTTCAGATATAGGTGTCGATAGGCATTTTAGATATAGGTGTCGATAGGCATTTCAGATATAGGTGCTGATAGGCATTTCAGATGTAGTTTTCGATAGGCATTTCAAAAATAGGTGTCGATAGGCATTTCAGATATAGGTGTCGATAGGCATTTCAGATATAGGTGTCGATAGGCATTTCAGAAATAGGTGTCGATAGGCATTTCAGATATAGGTGTCGATAGGCATTTCAGATATAGGTGTCGATAGGCATTTCAGATATAGGTGTCGATAGGCATTTCAGATATAGGTGTTGATAGGCATTTCAGATATAGGTGCCGATAGGCATTTCAGATATAGTTGCCGATTGGCATTTTAAAAATAGGTGCCGATAGGCATTTCAGATATAGAAGCCGATAGGCATTTCAAATATAGGTGCCGATAGGCATTCCAGATATGGTTGCCGATAGGCATTTCAAATATAGGTGCTGATAGGCATTTCAGATGTAGTTTCCGATAGGCATTTCAAAAATAGGTGTCGATAGGCATTTCAGATATAGGTGTCGATAGGCATTTCAGATATAGGTGTCGATAGGCATTTCAGATATAAGTGTCGATAGGCATTTCAGATATAGGTGTCGATAGGCATTTCAGATATAGGTGTCGATAGGCATTTCAGATATAGGTGTCGATAGGCATTTCAGATATAGGTGTCGATAGGCATTTCAGATATAGGTGTCGATAGGCATTTCAGATATAGGTGTCGATAGGCATTTCAGATATAGGTGTCGATAGGCATTTCAGATATAGGTGTCGATAGGCATTTCGGATATAGGTGTCGATAGGCATTTCAGATATAGTTGCCGATTGGCATTTTAAAAATAGGTGCCGATAGGCATTTCAGATATAGAAGCCGATAGGCATTTCAAATATAGGTGCCGATAGGCATTCCAGATATGGTTGCTGATAGGCATTTCAAATATAGGTGCTTATAGGCATTTCAGATGTAGTTTCCGATAGGCATTTCAAAAATAGGTGTCGATAGGCATTTCAGATATAGGTGTCGATAGGCATTCCAGATATAGGTGTCGATAGGCATTTCAGATATAGGTGCCGATAGGCATTTCAGATATAGTTGCCGATTGGCATTTTAAAAATAGGTGCCGATAGGCATTTCAGATATAGAAGCCGATAGGCATTTCAAATATAGGTGCCGATAGGCATTTCAGATATGGTTGCCGATATGCATTTCGAATATAGGTGCTGATAGGCATTTCAGATGTAGTTTCCGATAGGCATTTCAAAAATAGGTGTCGATAGGCATTTCAGATATAGGTGTCGATAGGCATTTCAGATATAGGTGTCGATAGGCATTTCAGATATAGGTGTCGATAGGCATTTCAGATATAAGTGTCGATAGGCATTTTAGATATAGGTGTCGATAGGCATTTCAGATATAGGTGTCAATAGGCATTTCAGATATAGGTGCCGATAGGCATTTCAGATATAGTTGACGATTGGCATTTTAAAAATAGGTGCCGATAGGCATTTCAGATATAGAAGCCGATAGGCATTTCAAATATAGGTGCCGATAGGCATTCCAGATATGGTTGCCGATAGGCATTTCAAATATAGGTGCTGATATGCATTTCAGATGTAGTTTCCGATAGGCATTTCAAAAATAGGTGTCGATAAAAATTTCAGATATAGGTGTCGATAGGCATTTCAGATATAGGTGTCGATAGGCATTTCAGATATAGGTGTCGATAGGCATTTCAGATATAGGTGTCGATAGGCATTTCAGATATAGGTGTCGATAGGCATTTCAGAAATAGGTGTCGATAGGCATTTCAGATATAGGTGTCGATAGGCATTTCAGATATAGGTGTCGATAGGCATTTCAGATATAGGTGTCGATAGGCATTTCAGATATAGGTGTTGATAGGCATTTCAGATATAGGTGCCGATAGGCATTTCAGATATAGTTGCCGATTGGCATTTTAAAAATAGGTACCGATAGGCATTTCAGATATAGAAGCCGATAGGCATTTCAAATATAGGTGCCGATAGGCATTCCAGATATGGTTGCCGATAGGCATTTCAAATATAGGTGCTGATAGGCATTTCAGATGTAGTTTCCGATAGGCATTTCAAAAATAGGTGTCGATAGGCATTTCAGATATAGGTGTCGATAGGCATTTCAGATATAGGTGTCGATAGGCATTTCAGATATAAGTGTCGATAGGCATTTCAGATATAGGTGTCGATAGGCATTTCAGATATAGGTGTCGATAGGCATTTCAGATATAGGTGTCGATAGGCATTTCAGATATAGGTGTCGATAGGCATTTCAGATATAGGTGTCGATAGGCATTTCAGATATAGGTGTCGATAGGCATTTCAGATATAGGTGTCGATAGGCATTTCAGATATAGGTGTCGATAGGCATTTCAGATATAGGTGTCGATAGGCATTTCAGATATAGGTGTCGATAGGCATTTCAGATATAGGTGTCGAAAGGCATTTCAGATATAGGTGTCGATAGGCATTTCAGATATAGGTGTCGATAGGCATTTCAGATATAGGTGTCGATAGGCATTTCAGATATAGGTGTCGATAGGCATTTCAGATATAGGTGTCGAAAGGCATTTCAGATATAGGTGTCGATAGGCATTTCAGATATAGGTGTCGATAGGCATTTCAGATATAGGTGTCGATAGGCATTTCAGATATAGGTGCCGATAGGCATTTCAGATATAGTTGCCGATTGGCATTTTAAAAATAGGTGCCGATAGGCATTTCAGATATAGAAGCCGATAGGCATTTCAAATATAGGTGCCGATAGGCATTTCAGATATGGTTGCCGATATGCATTTCGAATATAGGTGCTGATAGGCATTTCAGATGTAGTTTCCGATAGGCATTTCAAAAATAGGTGTCGATAGGCATTTCAGATATAGGTGTCGATAGGCATTTCAGATATAGGTGTCGATAGGCATTTCAGATATAGGTGTCGATAGGCATTTCAGATATAGGTGTCGATAGGCATTTTAGATATAGGTGTCGATAGGCATTTCAGATATAGGTGTCAATAGGCATTTCAGATATAGGTGCCGATAGGCATTTCAGATATAGTTGACGATTGGCATTTTAAAAATAGGTGCCGATAGGCATTTCAGATATAGAAGCCGATAGGCATTTCAAATATAGGTGCCGATAGGCATTCCAGATATGGTTGCCGATAGGCATTTCAAATATAGGTGCTGATATGCATTTCAGATGTAGTTTCCGATAGGCATTTCAAAAATAGGTGTCGATAAAAATTTCAGATATAGGTGTCGATAGGCATTTCAGATATAGGTGTCGATAGGCATTTCAGATATAGGTGTCGATAGGCATTTCAGATATAGGTGTCGATAGGCATTTCAGATATAGGTGTCGATAGGCATTTCAAATATAGGTGTCGATAGGCATTTCAGATATAGGTGCCGATAGGCATTTCAGATATAGTTGCCGATTGGCATTTTAAAAATAGGTGCCGATAGGCATTTTAGATATAGAAGCCGATAGGCATTTCAAATATAGGTGCCGATAGGCATTCCAGATATGGTTGCCGATAGGCATATCAAATATAGGTGCTGATAGGCATTTCAGATGTAGTTTGCGATAGGCATTTCAAAAATAGGTGTCGATAGGCATTTCAGATATAGGTGTCGATAGGCATTTCAGATATAGGTGTCGATAGGCATTTCAGATATAGGTGTCGATAGGCATTTCAGATATAGGTGTCGATAGGCATTTCAGATATAGGTGTCGATAGGCATTTCAGATATAGGTGTCGATAGGCATTTCAGATATAGGTGTCGATAGGCATTTCAGATATAGGTGCCGATAGGCATTTCAGATATAGTTGCCGATTGGCATTTTAAAAATAGGTGCCGATAGGCATTTCAGATATAGAAGCCGATAGGCATTTCAAATATAAGTGCCGATAGGCATTCCAGATATGGTTGCCGATAGGCATTTCAAATATAGGTGCTGATAGGCATTTCAGATATGGTTGCCGATAGGCATTTCAAATATAGGTGCTGATAGGCATTTCAGATGTAGTTTCCGATAGGCATTGCAAAAATAGGTGTCGATAGGCATTTCAGATATAGGTGTCGATAGGCATTTCAGATATAGGTGTCGATAGGCATTTCAGAAATAGGTGTCGATAGGCATTTCAGATATAGGTGTCGATAGGCATTTCAGATATAGGTGTCGATAGGCATTTCAGATATAGGTGTCGATAGGCATTTCAGATATAGGTGTCGATAGGCATTTCAGATATAGGTGTCGATAGGCATTTCAGATATAGGTGTCGATAGGCATTTCAGATATAGGTGTCGATAGGCATTTCAGATATAGGTGTCGATAGGCATTTCAGACATAGGTGTCGATAGGCATTTCAGATATAGGTGCCGATAGGCATTTCAGATATAGTTGCCGATTGGCATTTTAAAAATAGGTGCTGATAGGCATTTCAGATATAGAAGCCGATAGGCATTTCAAATATAGGTGCCGATAGGCATTCCAGATATGGTTGCCGATAGGCATTTCAAATATAGGTGCTGATAGGCATTTCAGATGTAGTTTTCGATAGGCATTTCAAAAATAGGTGTCGATAGGCATTTCAGATATAATTGCCGATTGGCATTTTAAAAATAGGTGCCGATAGGCATTTCAGATATAGAAGCCGATAGGCATTTCAAATATAGGTGCCGATAGGCATTCCAGATATGGTTGCCGATAGGCATTTCAAATATAGGTGCTGATAGGCATTTCAGATGTAGTTTCCGATAGGCATTTCAAAAATAGGTGTCGATAGGCATTTCAGATATAGGTGTCGATAGGCATTTCAGATATAGGTGTCGATAGGCATTTCAGATATAGGTGTCGATAGGCATTTCAGATATAGGTGTCGATAGGCATTTCAGATATAGGTGTCGATAGGCATTTCAGATATAGGTGTCAATAGGCATTTCAGATATAGGTGCCGATAGGCATTTCAGATATAGTTGACGATTGGCATTTTAAAAATAGGTGCCGATAGGCATTTCAGATATAGAAGCCGATAGGCATTTCAAATATAGGTGCCGATAGGCATTCCAGATATGGTTGCCGATAGGCATTTCAAATATAGGTGCTGATATGCATTTCAGATGTAGTTTCCGATAGGCATTTCAAAAATAGGTGTCGATAAAAATTTCAGATATAGGTGTCGATAGGCATTTCAGATATAGGTGTCGATAGGCATTTCAGATATAGGTGTCGATAGGCATTTCAGATATAGGTGTCGATAGGCATTTCAGATATAGGTGTCGATAGGCATTTCAAATATAGGTGTCGATAGGCATTTCAGATATAGGTGCCGATAGGCATTTCAGATATAGTTGCCGATTGGCATTTTAAAAATAGGTGCCGATAGGCATTTCAGATATAGAAGCCGATAGGCATTTCAAATATAGGTGCCGATAGGCATTCCAGATATGGTTGCCGATAGGCATATCAAATATAGGTGCTGATAGGCATTTCAGATGTAGTTTGCGATAGGCATTTCAAAAATAGGTGTCGATAGGCATTTCAGATATAGGTGTCGATAGGCATTTCAGATATAGGTGTCGATAGGCATTTCAGATATAGGTGTCGATAGGCATTTCAGATATAGGTGTCGATAGGCATTTCAGATATAGGTGTCGATAGGCATTTCAGATATAGGTGTCGATAGGCATTTCAGATATAGGTGCCGATAGGCATTTCAGATATAGTTGCCGATTGGCATTTTAAAAATAGGTGCCGATAGGCATTTCAGATATAGAAGCCGATAGGCATTTCAAATATAAGTGCCGATAGGCATTCCAGATATGGTTGCCGATAGGCATTTCAAATATAGGTGCTGATAGGCATTTCAGATGTAGTTTCCGATAGGCATTTCAAAAATAGGTGTCGATAGGCATTTCAGATATAGGTGTCGATAGGCATTTCAGATATAGGTGTCGATAGGCATTTCAGATATAGGTGTCGATAGGCATTTCAGATATAGGTGTCGATAGGCATTTCAGATATAGGTGTCGATAGGCATTTCAGATATAGGTGTCGATAGGCATTTCAGATATAGGTGTCGATAGGCATTTCAGATATAGGTGCCGATAGGCATTTCAGATATTGTTGCCGATTGGCATTTTAAAAATAGGTGCCGATTGGCATTTAAAAATAGGTCCTGATAGGCATTTCAGATATAGAAGCCGATAGGCATTTCAAATATAGGTGCCGATAGGCATTCCAGATATGGTTGCCGATAGGCATTTCAAATAAAGGTGCTGATAGGCATTTCAGATGTAGTTTCCGATAGGCATTTCAAAAATAGGTGTCGATAGGCATTTCAGATATAGGTGTCGATAGGCATTTCAGATATAGGTGTCGATAGGCATTTCAGATATAGGTGTCGATAGGCATTTCAGATATAGGTGTCGATAGGCATTTCAGATATAGGTGTCGATAGGCATTTCAGATATAGGTGTCGATAGGCATTTCAGATATAGGTGTCGATAGGCATTTCAGATATAGGTGCCGATAGGCATTTCAGATATAGTTGCCGATTGGCATTTTAAAAATATGTGCCGATAGGCATTTCAGATATAGAAGCCGATAGGCATTTCAAATATAGATGCCGATAGGCCGTCCAGATATGGTTGCCGATAGGCATTTCAAAAATAGGTGCTGATAGGCTTTTCAGATGTAGTTTCCGATAGACATTTCAAAAATAGTTGTCGATAGGCATTTCAGATATAGGTGTCGATAGGCATTTCAGATATAGGTGTCGATAGGCATTTCAGATATAGGTGTCGATAGGCATTTCAGATATAGGTGTCGATAGGCATTTCAGATATAGGTGTCGATAGGCATTTCAGATATAGGTGTCGATAGGCATTTCAGATATAGGTGTCGATAGGCATTTCAGATATAGGTTTCGATAGGCATTTCAGATATAGGTGTCGATAGGCATTTCAGATATAGGTGTCGATAGGCCTTTCAGATATAGGTGTCGATAGGCATTTCAGATATAGGTGCCGATAGGCATTTCAGATATAGTTGCCGATTGGCATTTTAAAAATAGGTGCCGATAGGCATTTCAGATATAGAAGCCGATAGGCATTTCAAATATAGGTGCCGATAGGCATTCCAGATATGGTTGCCGATAGGCATTTCAAATATAGGTGCTGATAGGCATTTCAGATGTAGTTTCCGATAGGCATTTCAAAAATAGGAGTCGATAGGCATTTCAGATATAGGTGTCGATAGGCATTTCAGATATAGGTGTCGATAGGCATTTCAGATATGGGTGTCGATAGGCATTTCAGATATAGGTGTCGATAGGCATTTCAGATATAGTTGCCGATAGGCATTTCAGATATAGGTGTCGATAGGCATTTCATATATAGGTGTCGATAGGCATTTCAGATATAGGTGCCGATAGGCATTTCAGATATAGTTGCCGATTGGCATTTTAAAAATAGGTGCCGATAGGCATTTCAGATATAGAAGCCGATAGGCATTTCAAATATAGGTGCCGATAGGCATTCCAGAAATGGTTTCCGATAGGCATTTCAAATATAGGTGCTGATAGGCATTTCAGATGTAGTTTCCGATAGGCATTTCAAAAATAGGTGTCGATAGGCATTTCAGATATAGGTGTCGATAGGCATTTCAGATATAGGTGTCGATAGGCATTTCAGATATAGGTGTCGATAGGCATTTCAGATATAGGTGTCGATAGGCATTTCAGATATAGGTGTCGATAGGAATTTCAGATATAGGTGTCGATAGGCATTTCAGATATAGGTGTCGATAGGCATTTCAAATATAGGTGCCGATAGGCATTCCAGATATGGTTGCCGATAGGCATTTCAAATATAGGTGCTGATAGGCATTTCAGATGTAGTTTCCGATAGGCATTTCAAAAATAGGTGTCGATAGGCATTTCAGATATAGGTGTCGATAGGCATTTCAGATATAGGTGTGGATAGGCATTTCAGATATATGTGTCGATAGGCATTTCAGATATAGGTGTCGATAGGCATTTCAGATATAGGTGTCGATAGGCATTTCAGATATAGGTGCCGATAGGCATTTCAGATATAATTGCCGATTAGCATTTTAAAAATAGGTGCCGATAGGCATTTCAGATATAGAAGCCGATAGGCATTTCAAATATAGGTGCCGATAGGCATTCCAGATATGGTTGCCGATAGGCATTTCAAATGTAGGTGCTGATAGGCATTTCAGATATGGTTGCCGATAGGCATTTCAAATATAGGTGCTGATAGGCATTTCAGATGTAGTTTTCGATAGGCATTGCAAAAATAGGTGTCGATAGGCATTTCAGATATAGGTGTCGATAGGCATTTCAGATATAGGTGTCGATAGGCATTTCAGAAATAGGTGTCGATAGGCATTTCAGATATAGGTGTCGATAGGCATTTCAGATATAGGTGTCGATAGGCATTTCAGATATAGGTGTCGATAGGCATTTCAGATATAGGTGTCGATAGGCATTTCAGATATAGGTGTCGATAGGCATTTCAGATATAGGTGCCGATAGGCATTTCAGATATAATTGCCGATTGGCATTTTAAAAATAGGTGCCGATAGGCATTTCAGATATAGAAGCCGATAGGCATTTCAAATATAGGTGCCGATAGGCATTCCAGATATGGTTGCCGATAGGCATTTCAAATATAGGTGCTGATAGGCATTTCAGATGTAGTTTCCGATAGGCATTTCAAAAATAGGTGTCGATAGGCATTTCAGATATAGGTGTCGATAGGCATTTCAGATATAGGTGTCGATAGGCATTTCAGATATAGGTGTCGATAGGCATTTCAGATATAGGTGTCGATAGGCATTTCAGATATAGGTGTCGATAGGCATTTCAGATATAGGTGTCGATAGGCATTTCAGATATAGGTGTCGATAGGCATTTCAGACATAGGTGTCGATAGGCATTTCAGATATAGGTGCCGATAGGCATTTCAGATATAGTTGCCGATTGGCATTTTAAAAATAGGTGCCGATAGGCATTTCAGATATAGAAGCCGATAGGCATTTCAAATATAGGTGCCGATAGGCATTCCAGATATGGTTGCCGATAGGCATTTCAAATATAGGTGCTGATAGGCATTTCAGATGTAGTTTTCGATAGGCATTTCAAAAATAGGTGTCGATAGGCATTTCAGATATAGGTGTCGATAGGGATTTCAGATATAGGTGTCGATAGGCATTTCAGAAATAGGTGTCGATAGGCATTTCAGATATAGGTGTCGATAGGCATTTCAGATATAGGTGTCGAAAGGCATTTCAGATATAGGTGTCGATAGGCATTTCAGATATAGGTGTCGATAGGCATTTCAGATATAGGTGTCGATAGGCATTTCAGATATAGGTGCCGATAGGCATTTCAGATATAGTTGCCGATTGGCATTTTAAAAATAGGTGCCGATAGGCATTTCAGATATAGAAGCCGATAGGCATTTCAAATATAGGTGCCGATAGGCATTTCAGATATGGTTGCCGATATGCATTTCGAATATAGGTGCTGATAGGCATTTCAGATGTAGTTTCCGATAGGCATTTCAAAAATAGGTGTCGATAGGCATTTCAAATATAGGTGTCGATAGGCATTTCAGATATAGGTGTCGATAGGCATTTCAGATATAGGTGTCGATAGGCATTTCAGATATAGGTGTCGATAGGCATTTTAGATATAGGTGTCGATAGGCATTTCAGATATAGGTGCTGATAGGCATTTCAGATGTAGTTTTCGATAGGCATTTCAAAAATAGGTGTCGATAGGCATTTCAGATATAGGTGTCGATAGGCATTTCAGATATAGGTGTCGATAGGCATTTCAGATATAGGTGTCGATAGGCATTTCAGATATAGGTGTCGAAAGGCATTTCAGATATAGGTGTCGATAGGCATTTCAGATATAGGTGTCGATAGGCATTTCAGATATAGGTGTCGATAGGCATTTCAGATATAGGTGTCGATAGGCATTTCAGATATAGGTGTCGAAAGGCATTTCAGATATAGGTGTCGATAGGCATTTCAGATATAGGTGTCGATAGGCATTTCAGATATAGGTGTCGATAGGCATTTCAGATATAGGTGCCGATAGGCATTTCAGATATAGTTGCCGATTGGCATTTTAAAAATAGGTGCCGATAGGCATTTCAGATATAGAAGCCGATAGGCATTTCAAATATAGGTGCCGATAGGCATTTCAGATATGGTTGCCGATATGCATTTCGAATATAGGTGCTGATAGGCATTTCAGATGTAGTTTCCGATAGGCATTTCAAAAATAGGTGTCGATAGGCATTTCAGATATAGGTGTCGATAGGCATTTCAGATATAGGTGTCGATAGGCATTTCAGATATAGGTGTCGATAGGCATTTCAGATATAGGTGTCGATAGGCATTTTAGATATAGGTGTCGATAGGCATTTCAGATATAGGTGTCAATAGGCATTTCAGATATAGGTGCCGATAGGCATTTCAGATATAGTTGACGATTGGCATTTTAAAAATAGGTGCCGATAGGCATTTCAGATATAGAAGCCGATAGGCATTTCAAATATAGGTGCCGATAGGCATTCCAGATATGGTTGCCGATAGGCATTTCAAATATAGGTGCTGATATGCATTTCAGATGTAGTTTCCGATAGGCATTTCAAAAATAGGTGTCGATAAAAATTTCAGATATAGGTGTCGATAGGCATTTCAGATATAGGTGTCGATAGGCATTTCAGATATAGGTGTCGATAGGCATTTCAGATATAGGTGTCGATAGGCATTTCAGATATACGTGTCGATAGGCATTTCAGAAATAGGTGTCGATAGGCATTTCAGATATAGGTGTCGATAGGCATTTCAGATATAGGTGTCGATAGGCATTTCAGATATAGGTGTCGATAGGCATTTCAGATATAGGTGTTGATAGGCATTTCAGATATAGGTGCCGATAGGCATTTCAGATATAGTTGCCGATTGGCATTTTAAAAATAGGTGCCGATAGGCATTTCAGATATAGAAGCCGATAGGCATTTCAAATATAGGTGCCGATAGGCATTCCAGATATGGTTGCCGATAGGCATTTCAAATATAGGTGCTGATAGGCATTTCAGATGTAGTTTCCGATAGGCATTTCAAAAATAGGTGTCGATAGGCATTTCAGATATAGGTGTCGATAGGCATTTCAGATATAGGTGTCGATAGGCATTTCAGATATAAGTGTCGATAGGCATTTCAGATATAGGTGTCGATAGGCATTTCAGATATAGGTGTCGATAGGCATTTCAGATATAGGTGTCGATAGGCATTTCAGATATAGGTGTCGATAGGCATTTCAGATATAGGTGTCGATAGGCATTTCAGATATAAGTGTCGATAGGCATTTCAGATATAGGTGTCGATAGGCATTTCAGATATAGGTGTCGATAGGCATTTCAGATATAGGTGTCGATAGGCATTTCAGATATAGGTGTCGATAGGCATTTCAGATATAGGTGTCGAAAGGCATTTCAGATATAGGTGTCGATAGGCATTTCAGATATAGGTGTCGATAGGCATTTCAGATATAGGTGTCGATAGGCATTTCAGATATAGGTGTCGATAGGCATTTCAGATATAGGTGTCGAAAGGCATTTCAGATATAGGTGTCGATAGGCATTTCAGATATAGGTGTCGATAGGCATTTCAGATATAGGTGTCGATAGGCATTTCAGATATAGGTGCCGATAGGCATTTCAGATATAGTTGCCGATTGGCATTTTAAAAATAGGTGCCGATAGGCATTTCAGATATAGAAGCCGATAGGCATTTCAAATATAGGTGCCGATAGGCATTTCAGATATGGTTGCCGATATGCATTTCGAATATAGGTGCTGATAGGCATTTCAGATGTAGTTTCCGATAGGCATTTCAAAAATAGGTGTCGATAGGCATTTCAGATATAGGTGTCGATAGGCATTTCAGATATAGGTGTCGATAGGCATTTCAGATATAGGTGTCGATAGGCATTTCAGATATAGGTGTCGATAGGCATTTTAGATATAGGTGTCGATAGGCATTTCAGATATAGGTGTCAATAGGCATTTCAGATATAGGTGCCGATAGGCATTTCAGATATAGTTGACGATTGGCATTTTAAAAATAGGTGCCGATAGGCATTTCAGATATAGAAGCCGATAGGCATTTCAAATATAGGTGCCGATAGGCATTCCAGATATGGTTGCCGATAGGCATTTCAAATATAGGTGCTGATATGCATTTCAGATGTAGTTTCCGATAGGCATTTCAAAAATAGGTGTCGATAAAAATTTCAGATATAGGTGTCGATAGGCATTTCAGATATAGGTGTCGATAGGCATTTCAGATATAGGTGTCGATAGGCATTTCAGATATAGGTGTCGATAGGCATTTCAGATATAGGTGTCGATAGGCATTTCAAATATAGGTGTCGATAGGCATTTCAGATATAGGTGCCGATAGGCATTTCAGATATAGTTGCCGATTGGCATTTTAAAAATAGGTGCCGATAGGCATTTCAGATATAGAAGCCGATAGGCATTTCAAATATAGGTGCCGATAGGCATTCCAGATATGGTTGCCGATAGGCATATCAAATATAGGTGCTGATAGGCATTTCAGATGTAGTTTGCGATAGGCATTTCAAAAATAGGTGTCGATAGGCATTTCAGATATAGGTGTCGATAGGCATTTCAGATATAGGTGTCGATAGGCATTTCAGATATAGGTGTCGATAGGCATTTCAGATATAGGTGTCGATAGGCATTTCAGATATAGGTGTCGATAGGCATTTCAGATATAGGTGTCGATAGGCATTTCAGATATAGGTGCCGATAGGCATTTCAGATATAGTTGCCGATTGGCATTTTAAAAATAGGTGCCGATAGGCATTTCAGATATAGAAGCCGATAGGCATTTCAAATATAAGTGCCGATAGGCATTCCAGATATGGTTGCCGATAGGCATTTCAAATATAGGTGCTGATAGGCATTTCAGATGTAGTTTCCGATAGGCATTTCAAAAATAGGTGTCGATAGGCATTTCAGATATAGGTGTCGATAGGCATTTCAGATATAGGTGTCGATAGGCATTTCAGATATAGGTGTCGATAGGCATTTCAGATATAGGTGTCGATAGGCATTTCAGATATAGGTGTCGATAGGCATTTCAGATATAGGTGCCGATAGGCATTTCAGATATTGTTGCCGATTGGCATTTTAAAAATAGGTGCCGATTGGCATTTAAAAATAGGTGCCGATAGGCATTTCAGATATAGAAGCCGATAGGCATTTCAAATATAGGTGCCGATAGGCATTCCAGATATGGTTGCCGATAGGCATTTCAAATAAAGGTGCTGATAGGCATTTCAGATGTAGTTTCCGATAGGCATTTCAAAAATAGGTGTCGATAGGCATTTCAGATATAGGTGTCGATAGGCATTTCAGATATAGGTGTCGATAGGCATTTCAGATATAGGTGTCGATAGGCATTTCAGATATAGGTGTCGATAGGCATTTCAGATATAGGTGTCGATAGGCATTTCAGATATAGGTGTCGATAGGCATTTCAGATATAGGTGTCGATAGGCATTTCAGATATAGGTGCCGATAGGCATTTCAGATATAGTTGCCGATTGGCATTTTAAAAATATGTGCCGATAGGCATTTCAGATATAGAAGCCGATAGGCATTTCAAATATAGATGCCGATAGGCCGTCCAGATATGGTTGCCGATAGGCATTTCAAAAATAGGTGCTGATAGGCTTTTCAGATGTAGTTTCCGATAGACATTTCAAAAATAGTTGTCGATAGGCATTTCAGATATAGGTGTCGATAGGCATTTCAGATATAGGTGTCGATAGGCATTTCAGATATAGGTGTCGATAGGCATTTCAGATATAGGTGTCGATAGGCATTTCAGATATAGGTGTCGATAGGCATTTCAGATATAGGTGTCGATAGGCATTTCAGATATAGGTGTCGATAGGCATTTCAGATATAGGTGTCGATAGGCATTTCAGATATAGGTGTCGATAGGCATTTCAGATATAGGTGTCGATAGGCATTTCAGATATAGGTGCCGATAGGCATTTCAGATATAGTTGCCGATTGGCATTTTAAAAATAGGTGCCGATAGGCATTCCAGATATAGAAGCCGATAGGCATTTCAAATATAAGTGCCGATAGGCATTCCAGATATGGTTGCCGATAGGCATTTCAAATATAGGTGCTGATAGGCATTTCAGATATGGTTGCCGATAGGCATTTCAAATATAGGTGCTGATAGGCATTTCAGATGTAGTTTCCGATAGGCATTTCAAAAATAGGTGTCGATAGGCATTTCAGATATAGGTGTCGATAGGCATTTCAGATATAGGTGTCGATAGGCATTTCAGATATAGTTGCCGATAGGCATTTCAGATATAGGTGTCGATAGGCATTTCATATATAGGTGTCGATAGGCATTTCAGATATAGGTGCCGATAGGCATTTCAGATATAGTTGCCGATTGGCATTTTAAAAATAGGTGCCGATAGGCATTTCAGATATAGAAGCCGATAGGCATTTCAAATATAGGTGCCGATAGGCATTCCAGAAATGGTTTCCGATAGGCATTTCAAATATAGGTGCTGATAGGCATTTCAGATGTAGTTTCCGATAGGCATTTCAAAAATAGGTGTCGATAGGCATTTCAGATATAGGTGTCGATAGGCATTTCAGATATAGGTGTCGATAGGCATTTCAGATATAGGTGTCGATAGGCATTTCAGATATAGGTGTCGATAGGCATTTCAGATATAGGTGTCGATAGGAATTTCAGATATAGGTGTCGATAGGCATTTCAGATATAGGTGTCGATAGGCATTTCAAATATAGGTGCCGATAGGCATTCCAGATATGGTTGCCGATAGGCATTTCAAATATAGGTGCTGATAGGCATTTCAGATGTAGTTTCCGATAGGCATTTCAAAAATAGGTGTCGATAGGCATTTCAGATATAGGTGTCGATAGGCATTTCAGATATAGGTGTGGATAGGCATTTCAGATATATGTGTCGATAGGCATTTCAGATATAGGTGTCGATAGGCATTTCAGATATAGGTGTCGATAGGCATTTCAGATATAGGTGCCGATAGGCATTTCAGATATAATTGCCGATTAGCATTTTAAAAATAGGTGCCGATAGGCATTTCAGATATAGAAGCCGATAGGCATTTCAAATATAGGTGCCGATAGGCATTCCAGATATGGTTGCCGATAGGCATTTCAAATGTAGGTGCTGATAGGCATTTCAGATATGGTTGCCGATAGGCATTTCAAATATAGGTGCTGATAGGCATTTCAGATGTAGTTTCCGATAGGCATTGCAAAAATAGGTGTCGATAGGCATTTCAGATATAGGTGTCGATAGGCATTTCAGATATAGGTGTCGATAGGCATTTCAGAAATAGGTGTCGATAGGCATTTCAGATATAGGTGTCGATAGGCATTTCAGATATAGGTGTCGATAGGCATTTCAGATATAGGTGTCGATAGGCATTTCAGATATAGGTGTCGATAGGCATTTCAGATATAGGTGTCGATAGGCATTTCAGATATAGGTGCCGATAGGCATTTCAGATATAATTGCCGATTGGCATTTTAAAAATAGGTGCCGATAGGCATTTCAGATATAGAAGCCGATAGGCATTTCAAATATAGGTGCCGATAGGCATTCCAGATATGGTTGCCGATAGGCATTTCAAATATAGGTGCTGATAGGCATTTCAGATGTAGTTTCCGATAGGCATTTCAAAAATAGGTGTCGATAGGCATTTCAGATATAGGTGTCGATAGGCATTTCAGATATAGGTGTCGATAGGCATTTCAGATATAGGTGTCGATAGGCATTTCAGATATAGGTGTCGATAGGCATTTCAGATATAGGTGTCGATAGGCATTTCAGATATAGGTGTCGATAGGCATTTCAGATATAGGTGTCGATAGGCATTTCAGACATAGGTGTCGATAGGCATTTCAGATATAGGTGCCGATAGGCATTTCAGATATAGTTGCCGATTGGCATTTTAAAAATAGGTGCCGATAGGCATTTCAGATATAGAAGCCGATAGGCATTTCAAATATAGGTGCCGATAGGCATTCCAGATATGGTTGCCGATAGGCATTTCAAATATAGGTGCTGATAGGCATTTCAGATGTAGTTTTCGATAGGCATTTCAAAAATAGGTGTCGATAGGCATTTCAGATATAGGTGTCGATAGGGATTTCAGATATAGGTGTCGATAGGCATTTCAGAAATAGGTGTCGATAGGCATTTCAGATATAGGTGTCGATAGGCATTTCAGATATAGGTGTCGAAAGGCATTTCAGATATAGGTGTCGATAGGCATTTCAGATATAGGTGTCGATAGGCATTTCAGATATAGGTGTCGATAGGCATTTCAGATATAGGTGCCGATAGGCATTTCAGATATAGTTGCCGATTGGCATTTTAAAAATAGGTGCCGATAGGCATTTCAGATATAGAAGCCGATAGGCATTTCAAATATAGGTGCCGATAGGCATTTCAGATATGGTTGCCGATATGCATTTCGAATATAGGTGCTGATAGGCATTTCAGATGTAGTTTCCGATAGGCATTTCAAAAATAGGTGTCGATAGGCATTTCAAATATAGGTGTCGATAGGCATTTCAGATATAGGTGTCGATAGGCATTTCAGATATAGGTGTCGATAGGCATTTCAGATATAGGTGTCGATAGGCATTTTAGATATAGGTGTCGATAGGCATTTCAGATATAGGTGCTGATAGGCATTTCAGATGTAGTTTTCGATAGGCATTTCAAAAATAGGTGTCGATAGGCATTTCAGATATAGGTGTCGATAGGCATTTCAGATATAGGTGTCGATAGGCATTTCAGAAATAGGTGTCGATAGGCATTTCAGATATAGGTGTCGAAAGGCATTTCAGATATAGGTGTCGATAGGCATTTCAGATATAGGTGTCGATAGGCATTTCAGATATAGGTGTCGATAGGCATTTCAGATATAGGTGCCGATAGGCATTTCAGATATAGTTGCCGATTGGCATTTTAAAAATAGGTGCCGATAGGCATTTCAGATATAGAAGCCGATAGGCATTTCAAATATAGGTGCCGATAGGCATTTCAGATATGGTTGCCGATATGCATTTCGAATATAGGTGCTGATAGGCATTTCAGATGTAGTTTCCGATAGGCATTTCAAAAATAGGTGTCGATAGGCATTTCAGATATAGGTGTCGATAGGCATTTCAGATATAGGTGTCGATAGGCATTTCAGATATAGGTGTCGATAGGCATTTCAGATATAGGTGTCGATAGGCATTTTAGATATAGGTGTCGATAGGCATTTCAGATATAGGTGCTGATAGGCATTTCAGATGTAGTTTTCGATAGGCATTTCAAAAATAGGTGTCGATAGGCATTTCAGATATAGGTGTCGATAGGCATTTCAGATATAGGTGTCGATAGGCATTTCAGAAATAGGTGTCGATAGGCATTTCAGATATAGGTGTCGATAGGCATTTCAGATATAGGTGTCGATAGGCATTTCAGATATAGGTGTCGATAGGCATTTCAGATATAGGTGTTGATAGGCATTTCAGATATAGGTGCCGATAGGCATTTCAGATATAGTTGCCGATTGGCATTTTAAAAATAGGTGCCGATAGGCATTTCAGATATAGAAGCCGATAGGCATTTCAAATATAGGTGCCGATAGGCATTCCAGATATGGTTGCCGATAGGCATTTCAAATATAGGTGCTGATAGGCATTTCAGATGTAGTTTCCGATAGGCATTTCAAAAATAGGTGTCGATAGGCATTTCAGATATAGGTGTCGATAGGCATTTCAGATATAGGTGTCGATAGGCATTTCAGATATAAGTGTCGATAGGCATTTCAGATATAGGTGTCGATAGGCATTTCAGATATAGGTGTCGATAGGCATTTCAGATATAGGTGTCGATAGGCATTTCAGATATAGGTGTCGATAGGCATTTCAGATATAGGTGTCGATAGGCATTTCAGATATAGGTGTCGATAGGCATTTCAGATATAGGTGTCGATAGGCATTTCAGATATAGGTGTCGATAGGCATTTCGGATATAGGTGTCGATAGGCATTTCAGATATAGGTGTCGATAGGCATTTCAGATATAGGTGTCGAAAGGCATTTCAGATATAGGTGTCGATAGGCATTTCAGATATAGGTGTCGATAGGCATTTCAGATATAGGTGTCGATAGGCATTTCAGATATAGGTGTCGATAGGCATTTCAGATATAGGTGTCGAAAGGCATTTCAGATATAGGTGTCGATAGGCATTTCAGATATAGGTGTCGATAGGCATTTCAGATATAGGTGTCGATAGGCATTTCAGATATAGGTGCCGATAGGCATTTCAGATATAGTTGCCGATTGGCATTTTAAAAATAGGTGCCGATAGGCATTTCAGATATAGAAGCCGATAGGCATTTCAAATATAGGTGCCGATAGGCATTTCAGATATGGTTGCCGATATGCATTTCGAATATAGGTGCTGATAGGCATTTCAGATGTAGTTTCCGATAGGCATTTCAAAAATAGGTGTCGATAGGCATTTCAGATATAGGTGTCGATAGGCATTTCAGATATAGGTGTCGATAGGCATTTCAGATATAGGTGTCGATAGGCATTTCAGATATAGGTGTCGATAGGCATTTTAGATATAGGTGTCGATAGGCATTTCAGATATAGGTGTCAATAGGCATTTCAGATATAGGTGCCGATAGGCATTTCAGATATAGTTGACGATTGGCATTTTAAAAATAGGTGCCGATAGGCATTTCAGATATAGAAGCCGATAGGCATTTCAAATATAGGTGCCGATAGGCATTCCAGATATGGTTGCCGATAGGCATTTCAAATATAGGTGCTGATATGCATTTCAGATGTAGTTTCCGATAGGCATTTCAAAAATAGGTGTCGATAAAAATTTCAGATATAGGTGTCGATAGGCATTTCAGATATAGGTGTCGATAGGCATTTCAGATATAGGTGTCGATAGGCATTTCAGATATAGGTGTCGATAGGCATTTCAGTTATAGGTGTCGATAGGCATTTCAGAAATAGGTGTCGATAGGCATTTCAGATATAGGTGTCGATAGGCATTTCAGATATAGGTGTCGATAGGCATTTCAGATATAGGTGTCGATAGGCATTTCAGATATAGGTGTTGATAGGCATTTCAGATATAGGTGCCGATAGGCATTTCAGATATAGTTGCCGATTGGCATTTTAAAAATAGGTGCCGATAGGCATTTCAGATATAGAAGCCGATAGGCATTTCAAATATAGGTGCCGATAGGCATTCCAGATATGGTTGCCGATAGGCATTTCAAATATAGGTGCTGATAGGCATTTCAGATGTAGTTTCCGATAGGCATTTCAAAAATAGGTGTCGATAGGCATTTCAGATATAGGTGTCGATAGGCATTTCAGATATAGGTGTCGATAGGCATTTCAGATATAAGTGTCGATAGGCATTTCAGATATAGGTGTCGATAGGCATTTCAGATATAGGTGTCGATAGGCATTTCAGATATAGGTGTCGATAGGCATTTCAGATATAGGTGTCGATAGGCATTTCAGATATAGGTGTCGATAGGCATTTCAGATATAAGTGTCGATAGGCATTTCAGATATAGGTGTCGATAGGCATTTCAGATATAGGTGTCGATAGGCATTTCAGATATAGGTGTCGATAGGCATTTCAGATATAGGTGTCGATAGGCATTTCAGATATAGGTGTCGAAAGGCATTTCAGATATAGGTGTCGATAGGCATTTCAGATATAGGTGTCGATAGGCATTTCAGATATAGGTGTCGATAGGCATTTCAGATATAGGTGTCGATAGGCATTTCAGATATAGGTGTCGAAAGGCATTTCAGATATAGGTGTCGATAGGCATTTCAGATATAGGTGTCGATAGGCATTTCAGATATAGGTGTCGATAGGCATTTCAGATATAGGTGCCGATAGGCATTTCAGATATAGTTGCCGATTGGCATTTTAAAAATAGGTGCCGATAGGCATTTCAGATATAGAAGCCGATAGGCATTTCAAATATAGGTGCCGATAGGCATTTCAGATATGGTTGCCGATATGCATTTCGAATATAGGTGCTGATAGGCATTTCAGATGTAGTTTCCGATAGGCATTTCAAAAATAGGTGTCGATAGGCATTTCAGATATAGGTGTCGATAGGCATTTCAGATATAGGTGTCGATAGGCATTTCAGATATAGGTGTCGATAGGCATTTCAGATATAGGTGTCGATAGGCATTTTAGATATAGGTGTCGATAGGCATTTCAGATATAGGTGTCAATAGGCATTTCAGATATAGGTGCCGATAGGCATTTCAGATATAGTTGACGATTGGCATTTTAAAAATAGGTGCCGATAGGCATTTCAGATATAGAAGCCGATAGGCATTTCAAATATAGGTGCCGATAGGCATTCCAGATATGGTTGCCGATAGGCATTTCAAATATAGGTGCTGATATGCATTTCAGATGTAGTTTCCGATAGGCATTTCAAAAATAGGTGTCGATAAAAATTTCAGATATAGGTGTCGATAGGCATTTCAGATATAGGTGTCGATAGGCATTTCAGATATAGGTGTCGATAGGCATTTCAGATATAGGTGTCGATAGGCATTTCAGATATAGGTGTCGATAGGCATTTCAAATATAGGTGTCGATAGGCATTTCAGATATAGGTGCCGATAGGCATTTCAGATATAGTTGCCGATTGGCATTTTAAAAATAGGTGCCGATAGGCATTTTAGATATAGAAGCCGATAGGCATTTCAAATATAGGTGCCGATAGGCATTCCAGATATGGTTGCCGATAGGCATATCAAATATAGGTGCTGATAGGCATTTCAGATGTAGTTTGCGATAGGCATTTCAAAAATAGGTGTCGATAGGCATTTCAGATATAGGTGTCGATAGGCATTTCAGATATAGGTGTCGATAGGCATTTCAGATATAGGTGTCGATAGGCATTTCAGATATAGGTGTCGATAGGCATTTCAGATATAGGTGTCGATAGGCATTTCAGATATAGGTGTCGATAGGCATTTCAGATATAGGTGTCGATAGGCATTTCAGATATAGGTGCCGATAGGCATTTCAGATATAGTTGCCGATTGGCATTTTAAAAATAGGTGCCGATAGGCATTCCAGATATAGAAGCCGATAGGCATTTCAAATATAAGTGCCGATAGGCATTCCAGATATGGTTGCCGATAGGCATTTCAAATATAGGTGCTGATAGGCATTTCAGATATGGTTGCCGATAGGCATTTCAAATATAGGTGCTGATAGGCATTTCAGATGTAGTTTCCGATAGGCATTGCAAAAATAGGTGTCGATAGGCATTTCAGATATAGGTGTCGATAGGCATTTCAGATATAGGTGTCGATAGGCATTTCAGAAATAGGTGTCGATAGGCATTTCAGATATAGGTGTCGATAGGCATTTCAGATATAGGTGTCGATAGGCATTTCAGATATAGGTGTCGATAGGCATTTCAGATATAGGTGTCGATAGGCATTTCAGATATAGGTGTCGATAGGCATTTCAGATATAGGTGTCGATAGGCATTTCAGATATAGGTGTCGATAGGCATTTCAGATATAGGTGTCGATAGGCATTTCAGACATAGGTGTCGATAGGCATTTCAGATATAGGTGCCGATAGGCATTTCAGATATAGTTGCCGATTGGCATTTTAAAAATAGGTGCTGATAGGCATTTCAGATATAGAAGCCGATAGGCATTTCAAATATAGGTGCCGATAGGCATTCCAGATATGGTTGCCGATAAGCATTTCAAATATAGGTGCTGATAGGCATTTCAGATGTAGTTTTCGATAGGCATTTCAAAAATAGGTGTCGATAGGCATTTCAGATATAATTGCCGATTGGCATTTTAAAAATAGGTGCCGATAGGCATTTCAGATATAGAAGCCGATAGGCATTTCAAATATAGGTGCCGATAGGCATTCCAGATATGGTTGCCGATAGGCATTTCAAATATAGGTGCTGATAGGCATTTCAGATGTAGTTTCCGATAGGCATTTCAAAAATAGGTGTCGATAGGCATTTCAGATATAGGTGTCGATAGGCATTTCAGATATAGGTGTCGATAGGCATTTCAGATATAGGTGTCGATAGGCATTTCAGATATAGGTGTCGATAGGCATTTCAGATATAGGTGTCGATAGGCATTTCAGATATAGGTGTCGATAGGCATTTCAGATATAGGTGTCGATAGGCATTTCAGACATAGGTGTCGATAGGCATTTCAGATATAGGTGCCGATAGGCATTTCAGATATAGTTGCCGATTGGCATTTTAAAAATAGGTGCTGATAGGCATTTCAGATATAGAAGCCGATAGGCATTTCAAATATAGGTGCCGATAGGCATTCCAGATATGGTTGCCGATAGGCATTTCAAATATAGGTGCTGATAGGCATTTCAGATGTAGTTTTCGATAGGCATTTCAAAAATAGGTGTCGATAGGCATTTCAGATATAGGTGTCGGTAGGCATTTCAGATATAGGTGTCGATAGGCATTTCAGAAATAGGTGTCGATAGGCATTTCAGATATAGGTGTCGATAGGCATTTCAGATATAGGTGTCGATAGGCATTTCAGATATAGGTGTCGATAGGCATTTCAGATATAGGTGTTGATAGGCATTTCAGATATAGGTGCCGATAGGCATTTCAGATATAGTTGCCGATTGGCATTTTAAAAATAGGTGCCGATAAGCATTTCAGATATAGAAGCCGATAGGCATTTCAAATATAGGTGCCGATAGGCATTCCAGATATGGTTGCCGATAGGCATTTCAAATATAGGTGCTGATAGGCATTTCAGATGTAGTTTCCGATAGGCATTTCAAAAATAGGTGTCGATAGGCATTTCAGATATAGGTGTCGATAGGCATTTCAGATATAGGTGTCGATAGGCATTTCAGATATAAGTGTCGATAGGCATTTCAGATATAGGTGTCGATAGGCATTTCAGATATAGGTGTCGATAGGCATTTCAGATATAGGTGTCGATAGGCATTTCAGATATAGGTGTCGATAGGCATTTCAGATATAGGTGTCGATAGGCATTTCAGATATAGGTGTCGATAGGCATTTCAGATATAGGTGTCGATAGGCATTTCAGATATAGGTGTCGATAGGCATTTCAGATATAGGTGTCGATAGGCATTTCAGATATAGGTGTCGATAGGCATTTCAGATATAGGTGTCGAAAGGCATTTCAGATATAGGTGTCGATAGGCATTTCAGATATAGGTGTCGATAGGCATTTCAGATATAGGTGTCGATAGGCATTTCAGATATAGGTGTCGATAGGCATTTCAGATATAGGTGTCGAAAGGCATTTCAGATATAGGTGTCGATAGGCATTTCAGATATAGGTGTCGATAGGCATTTCAGATATAGGTGTCGATAGGCATTTCAGATATAGGTGCCGATAGGCATTTCAGATATAGTTGCCGATTGGCATTTTAAAAATAGGTGCCGATAGGCATTTCAGATATAGAAGCCGATAGGCATTTCAAATATAGGTGCCGATAGGCATTTCAGATATGGTTGCCGATATGCATTTCGAATATAGGTGCTGATAGGCATTTCAGATGTAGTTTCCGATAGGCATTTCAAAAATAGGTGTCGATAGGCATTTCAGATATAGGTGTCGATAGGCATTTCAGATATAGGTGTCGATAGGCATTTCAGATATAGGTGTCGATAGGCATTTCAGATATAGGTGTCGATAGGCATTTCAGATATAGGTGTCGATAGGCATTTCAGATATAGGTGTCAATAGGCATTTCAGATATAGGTGCCGATAGGCATTTCAGATATAGTTGACGATTGGCATTTTAAAAATAGGTGCCGATAGGCATTTCAGATATAGAAGCCGATAGGCATTTCAAATATAGGTGCCGATAGGCATTCCAGATATGGTTGCCGATAGGCATTTCAAATATAGGTGCTGATATGCATTTCAGATGTAGTTTCCGATAGGCATTTCAAAAATAGGTGTCGATAAAAATTTCAGATATAGGTGTCGATAGGCATTTCAGATATAGGTGTCGATAGGCATTTCAGATATAGGTGTCGATAGGCATTTCAGATATAGGTGTCGATAGGCATTTCAGATATAGGTGTCGATAGGCATTTCAAATATAGGTGTCGATAGGCATTTCAGATATAGGTGCCGATAGGCATTTCAGATATAGTTGCCGATTGGCATTTTAAAAATAGGTGCCGATAGGCATTTCAGATATAGAAGCCGATAGGCATTTCAAATATAGGTGCCGATAGGCATTCCAGATATGGTTGCCGATAGGCATATCAAATATAGGTGCTGATAGGCATTTCAGATGTAGTTTGCGATAGGCATTTCAAAAATAGGTGTCGATAGGCATTTCAGATATAGGTGTCGATAGGCATTTCAGATATAGGTGTCGATAGGCATTTCAGATATAGGTGTCGATAGGCATTTCAGATATAGGTGTCGATAGGCATTTCAGATATAGGTGTCGATAGGCATTTCAGATATAGGTGTCGATAGGCATTTCAGATATAGGTGTCGATAGGCATTTCAGATATAGGTGCCGATAGGCATTTCAGATATAGTTGCCGATTGGCATTTTAAAAATAGGTGCCGATAGGCATTTCAGATATAGAAGCCGATAGGCATTTCAAATATAAGTGCCGATAGGCATTCCAGATATGGTTGCCGATAGGCATTTCAAATATAGGTGCTGATAGGCATTTCAGATGTAGTTTCCGATAGGCATTTCAAAAATAGGTGTCGATAGGCATTTCAGATATAGGTGTCGATAGGCATTTCAGATATAGGTGTCGATAGGCATTTCAGATATAGGTGTCGATAGGCATTTCAGATATAGGTGTCGATAGGCATTTCAGATATAGGTGTCGATAGGCATTTCAGATATAGGTGTCGATAGGCATTTCAGATATAGGTGTCGATAGGCATTTCAGATATAGGTGCCGATAGGCATTTCAGATATTGTTGCCGATTGGCATTTTAAAAATAGGTGCCGATTGGCATTTAAAAATAGGTGCCGATAGGCATTTCAGATATAGAAGCCGATAGGCATTTCAAATATAGGTGCCGATAGGCATTCCAGATATGGTTGCCGATAGGCATTTCAAATAAAGGTGCTGATAGGCATTTCAGATGTAGTTTCCGATAGGCATTTCAAAAATAGGTGTCGATAGGCATTTCAGATATAGGTGTCGATAGGCATTTCAGATATAGGTGTCGATAGGCATTTCAGATATAGGTGTCGATAGGCATTTCAGATATAGGTGTCGATAGGCATTTCAGATATAGGTGTCGATAGGCATTTCAGATATAGGTGTCGATAGGCATTTCAGATATAGGTGTCGATAGGCATTTCAGATATAGGTGCCGATAGGCATTTCAGATATAGTTGCCGATTGGCATTTTAAAAATATGTGCCGATAGGCATTTCAGATATAGAAGCCGATAGGCATTTCAAATATAGATGCCGATAGGCCGTCCAGATATGGTTGCCGATAGGCATTTCAAAAATAGGTGCTGATAGGCTTTTCAGATGTAGTTTCCGATAGACATTTCAAAAATAGTTGTCGATAGGCATTTCAGATATAGGTGTCGATAGGCATTTCAGATATAGGTGTCGATAGGCATTTCAGATATAGGTGTCGATAGGCATTTCAGATATAGGTGTCGATAGGCATTTCAGATATAGGTGTCGATAGGCATTTCAGATATAGGTGACGATAGGCATTTCAGATATAGGTGTCGATAGGCATTTCAGATATAGGTGTCGATAGGCATTTCAGATATAGGTGTCGATAGGCATTTCAGATATAGGTGTCGATAGGCCTTTCAGATATAGGTGTCGATAGGCATTTCAGATATAGGTGCCGATAGGCATTTCAGATATAGTTGCCGATTGGCATTTTAAAAATAGGTGCCGATAGGCATTTCAGATATAGAAGCCGTTAGGCATTTCAAATATAGGTGCCGATAGGCATTCCAGATATGGTTGCCGATAGGCATTTCAAATATAGGTGCTGATAGGCATTTCAGATGTAGTTTCCGATAGGCATTTCAAAAATAGGAGTCGATAGGCATTTCAGATATAGGTGTCGATAGGCATTTCAGATATAGGTGTCGATAGGCATTTCAGATATGGGTGTCGATAGGCATTTCAGATATAGGTGTCGATAGGCATTTCAGATATAGTTGCCGATAGGCATTTCAGATATAGGTGTCGATAGGCATTTCATATATAGGTGTCGATAGGCATTTCAGATATAGGTGCCGATAGGCATTTCAGATATAGTTGCCGATTGGCATTTTAAAAATAGGTGCCGATAGGCATTTCAGATATAGAAGCCGATAGGCATTTCAAAAATAGGTGCCGATAGGCATTCCAGATATGGTTGCTGATAGGCATTTCAAATATAGGTGCTGATAGGCATTTCAGATGTAGTTTCCGATAGGCATTTCAAAAATAGGTGTCGATAGGCATTTCAGATATAGGTGTCGATAGGCATTTCAGATATAGGTGTCGATAGGCATTTCAGATATAGGTGTCGATAGGCATTTCAGATATAGGTGTCGATAGGCATTTCAGATAAAGGTGTCGATAGGCATTTCAGATATAGGTGTCGATAGGCATTTCAGATATAGGTGTCGATAGGCATTTCAGATATAGGTGCCGATAGGCATTTAAGATATAGTTGCCGATTGGCATTTTAAAAATAAGTGCCGATAGGCATTTCAGATATAGAAGCCGATAGGCATTTCAAATATAGGTGCCGATAGGCATTCCAGATATGGTTGCCGATAGGCATTTTAAACATAGGTGCTGATAGGCATTTCAGATGTAGTTTCCGATAGGCATTTCAAAAATAGGTGTCGATAGGCATTTCAGATATAGGTGTCGATCGGCATTTCAGATATAGGTGTCGATAGGCATTTCAGATATAGGTGTCGATAGGCATTTCAGATATATGTGTCGATAGGCATTTCAGATATAGGTGTCGATAGGCATTTCAGATATAGGTGTCGATAGGCATTTCAGATATAGGTGTCGATAGGCATTTCAGATATAGGTGCCGATAGGCATTTCAGATATAGTTGCCGATTGGCATTTTAAAAATATGTGCCGATAGGCATTTCAGATATAGAAGCCGATAGGCATTTCAAATATAGGTGCCGATAGGCCGTCCAGATATGGTTGCCGATAGGCATTTCAAATATAGGTGCTGATAGGCTTTTCAGATGTAGTTTCCGATAGACATTTCAAAAATAGTTGTCGATAGGCATTTCAGATATAGGTGTCGATAGGCATTTCAGATATAGGTGTCGATAGGCATTTCAGATATAGGTGTCGATAGGCATTTCAGATATAGGTGTCGATAGGCATTTCAGATATAGGTGTCGATAGGCATTTCAGATATAGGTGTCGATAGGCATTTCAGATATAGGTGTCGATAGGCATTTCAGATATAGGTGTCGATAGGCATTTCAGATATAGGTGTCGATAGGCATTTCAGATATAGGTGTCGATAGGCCTTTCAGATATAGGTGTCGATAGGCATTTCAGATATAGGTGCCGATAGGCATTTCAGATATAGTTGCCGATTGGCATTTTAAAAATAGGTGCCGATAGGCATTTCAGATATAGAAGCCGATAGGCATTTCAAATATAGGTGCCGATAGGCATTCCAGATATGGTTGCCGATAGGCATTTCAAATATAGGTGCTGATAGGCATTTCAGATGTAGTTTCCGATAGGCATTTCAAAAATAGGAGTCGATAGGCATTTCAGATATAGGTGTCGATAGGCATTTCAGATATAGGTGTCGATAGGCATTTCAGATATGGGTGTCGATAGGCATTTCAGATATAGGTGTCGATAGGCATTTCAGATATAGTTGCCGATAGGCATTTCAGATATAGGTGTCGATAGGCATTTCATATATAGGTGTCGATAGGCATTTCAGATATAGGTGCCGATAGGCATTTCAGATATAGTTGCCGATTGGCATTTTAAAAATAGGTGCCGATAGG